>JAQFYM010002780.1:0-21619 GCA_034694785.1 Agrenia bidenticulata
TAAGGGTAAATATGAAATTGCATGTAATTCACGAAATTTGGAGTCGGGCTTAATGAAGTTGTACAGGGAAGTTTTTTTCAGAAACAGAAGCTCAAACATGACATGGCAATATATGTGCGTCTAAAACCAGTATGGTACTATATTTTTATTTCAAAAAATAAACCATCAGAATTAGGACCCATTAAAAATATAAATCCGGTTTCAAAAATAAAACAGCTGATTAATTTTAATTACTTTGAAATCCACCTCTGAAATCCATCCTTTAATAATAATAAAGCTCGGTTTCAAAAATCCTGTTTTGTTTATAAAATCCCAGTGAAATTTCCAACACTTGTGAATTGTGATTAGCATAAATTTACCTAAATCCTATCTAATCATATTTTAAACTTTTCTTCATGTTAATGGAAAAGTTTTGATATCCAACCAACGCAAGTTTTAACTTCTTATTAGCTCTCCAGACTCGAGATAATCTAATAATATAAAAGTTATAAGCATAAATTCAATTAAAGCCCATCCACCGAAGCGGGCCCGATGGCCATACCGGATCTAGTGTTCATTCTTCTATAACAATTCCATGCCTCAACGTTCTTTAATGTCCTTGTGTTAAACCCGAGGAGCTTTTATTTTACAATTTGGCTGGCTTTGAAGTCTTTTTCATCCTTTTTACAGATGCCTGAAGAATGTAATTGTAATTCCAATGCACATAATCCTTTGTTATAACAATATTCAATGTATAAATATAGCTCTCTATAAATTGTATAGTCAAGCTTGAAGGTCAAAAGCACATCTAATCACCAAAACATATTATTACAAAAAAACCGGGTTGAGGTACCGTGCCCGGGTTAAAAATAAATCTCTACTAGGCAAATCCTTAAATTTTTGCAGTCTCAAGTCTCAAAGGAGAGCAATTGAATTTCAACTTATTCGCCTTATTAACTCTAAGGAGTTCCCCGGGCTTTACACTGCTCACTAGTCCATGAAAATTCGACATGATGAAGAATTCTATAAAAAAAATTCCGACTCACTTTTCGAAACGTTGATTAAATGAGTTAGCTTTGCTGACCCTGATCCTCCTCCTTTTGCAACTACAGACTGGAGTTTCAGACTTTAAAGATAGTTGTAAAAAAAATCTACTTGTAAGAGCAATAGCATGTAAGCCTAGATAGACTTAAAAGAAGATTTGACAAATGGAAATTAATCCTTATGGCAGAGAGTCGCATTTTTTATAAGCTTAGAGCTATACTATTTCAAAGTCTCCCCAGAAACTCCAGATCAATAAAGTAAATAATAAATCGTAGTATAGCATCTATAAAAACTTGTGAGGATGATGATTAAGAAAAAACCTGTTCACAAATCACAAGGAGCCAGAGATATAAAACTCGTACACGCACAAAATACGAATACATGCAGAGCACAGATATTATTGTTTAAAATGTTTTCAACACAGTTGAGATGAACCAAGGTCACCACTGCTGTCAGTGTCACCAGGCTAGAGAAGAGGACGGACCGGCTGTAGTCTGTAAACATGAGGTGTCATTTAATTTATTATCAACTAGCATCAGTAGCATCACAATTCTTAGTACAATTTAAGAACTGCTATAAATCTCAATTCAAGCCTTGTTCAAAAATTTATCCATTACGGATTATTGGATGGATCTCATGGATTATTGATGGGACTCTAGTTTCTTTGATCAGTGCTGAATTGTTCATATTCCACGTTCGGAGAATCTTCATAAACTACGTCATTTAAAGTCGGTAGTAAGCAACACTACGAGCCATACGAGGATATCACCTTACATATTATTCCCACCGCTTCTCTACCCGGATTTATGAAGGGGGCCTAAGGTTACCTAAGAATCGATGATCCGATCTCTCTGACTGAATAGTTTTTCAAATTTGTTCTTGAAAAAGTTGGGAGTCTGTACTTAAGGGATTATAATAAGAGATTTCCAAGGCTTATGGACCTCTTAGTAGTTCCTCTACATTATGAGGTACAAGACGAAGCTAGTGGTTCTCCAAGCAGAGATGAATCTCCATCTCGTAGGCAAAGATTTCTTGGAACCGCTTGGAATTATTTTCGAAATCTACTTCCGATTCTTAAATGGTTTCCAAGTTATGAGTGGACTGATGTTATCCCTGATGCCGTGGCTGGATTTACTGTAGGTCTGTTTGTGGACCGCTTGGAAAATTGAATGTGGACTAAATCCCGTGTGTATTTTATTCCAGGACTTACTGCCATAGCACAGAGCATAAGTTATGCTGGAATTGCTGGACTAGCTCCTGAGGTCTTTTTTTATTATTTATTATTTTATTTTAGAATTTATTATTTTGTGAATTTTGAATTGTGAAATTATATTTTTTATAGTTTGGACTGTACTCTTCATTCATTTCCTGCTTTATTTACATATTCCTGGGCTCATGTCGGCAAATGACGATTGGACCTACGGCTGTGGTCGAACTATTGACATTCGAAACGTGTGGACAAGACTACGCTCCTTGCGTCATTCTTACGGGGTTTTATGTCGGAGTGATTCAACTTGCTATGGGATTTCTTCGATTAGGTAATTTTAAAAAAAAACGTCTAGGCTTGGTGACGAACTCATTATTTTGAAGATGATATGTTTGAACTGTTGTGGTAGGATCGATCGTAAGCTTGATATCCGAACCTGTGACAATAGGCTTTATTTCGGGTGCCGCACTCACAATTTCTTCATCTCAAATACAAAATTTATTCGGATTGAAAGGTCCCAAAGGAAATGATTTTCTTGGGTACTGGAAGTCAATTGTTGGCAACATCTCGTCAATGCAGATAGGGGACACCGTCATGGGATTCATTTCAGTCTTTGTACTTTTCATACTTAAAGTAATTTGAAGCCCATTGAAATCCTTTCACGAACAGCTTTGAAATGTGGCATAACGTGATTTAATCTAGAATTTAAAGGATTGGATAACCCCGGGGGAAAGACCATCTGGAAGGGAATATTTCTCCCGGACCTTGTGGTTCCTATCGATCTCGAGAAATGCTTTGATTCTCATAGTAACAACCATGATCGCATTCAGCTGGGGTGACTCTCCTCCATTCGAGTTGACTGGAAAGGTCGCAAGTGGCTTTCCCCCTGTTACCATCCCACAATTTGAATTGTCGGTACGGCCAACCACACCCAATGGGACGTCCCCTTATACATTGACCTTCTTGGAGACCTTGACCAAGCTGGGGACTGGACCCATCTCCATCGCTTTCATTTCTGTTCTGCAAAATGTGGCGATTGCAAAGGCGTTTGGAAGTGGTCAATCCATTGACGCAAATCAGGAAATGATCACACTGGGCCTCTCCCACGTATCCTCCTCTTTCTTCTCTGCCATTCCAACGTCAGGCTCATTCTCTAGATCTGCTATCAACGAGGCTAGTGGAGTTCGAAGCCCCATCGGCGGAGGATTTACAGGTGGATGGGTTAGGGATTCGTTTCGGGTATTAAAATGAGAGGCATTCAAAATACCAGGAATTAATGGGAAATATTTTGATTGCTTAGGACTTTTGGTAATATTTGCATTGGGGTTCCTAACTCGGTCATTTTACTACATTCCGAAGGCAAGCCTAGCAGCCGTGGTTTTATCTGCCGTTTTGCCAATGATTGAGTACAAAAGCTTAATTCCCATGTGGAATGTCTCGAGTAAGTCATTGTCCGCATAAATTGATAATCAGATGAGCAAGAAAAGTACTAATTTATGTTTCCATCCCCTCATATCCAACTGATATATATCGCAGAGATAGACATATTAGCAGCCGTGGTAACGTTCGGGAGTTCCCTTTTTCTGGGAATGGTTGACGGGATGCTAATAGGTGTGGGAACCAGCTTGGGCTGCTACATCCTCCGATTGCTTCAACCTCAAATTCATTCCAGATGGATTATTTATGAAGAAATTTGCAAGGACTGTCTAATTATAAAGCTGGATCAAGGGCTCGCCTTCCCCAGCGTGGACTACCTCAGAACATACATGAACCGAAGCATACTTCAAAATCCGCAGTGTCGATTTCTGGTGTTGGACTGCACAAATATGATCTCATTAGACTACACAGCTGCCACTGCTCTCACTTCCTTGGCAAAGGGCTTCGAGAAGAAAGGAATTGGGTTAGTCTTCCTAAATTGCAAGGTAGATTGGGCTGATGTGCTCAAGGCTGTTGGATTAATTGAGCCCATTTGTCTCAACGGGATCGATACACTTAATCAATACCTCAGATCTACTCGGAATGAAGAAGAAGATAAATTACTGGACGAGGTCAGGGGTCCATCCTCTCATTATTCGGAAGCCCATTCCAGCAGGACATAGGTTCTAGAGGATGTCGTACCTTGTTATAGACATGGATAAAATTTATTTGATTTTTCATTTCATCAGTTAGGACTTTTGGGATTCTCTCCAGAATGTACTTCACGAGCGGGGCTTTAAAAGCTATCTAATAGTCTAATAACTACCTAATAAACTAATAATATAACGACCTTAAATTTTCCCCCGTAGCCTTGGGATTTGAGTAGAGTACGAGTGTGATGAGGACGGACGGATGATGGTGTAGTGGTGGGGGATTATTTTCCTAATAATCGGATCAAAGTCGGATGCCATTTCTCTATGAAACTGTAAAAGCCTTAAGCGTAATTAATCCTTTTCGGGGAAGCCATTAAGTCATCAAAGTTCTCGCCAAACTTTCATCCTTAAATACGGGAAATACGTGCGTCTTACTATACAAATAGCAGTGGGATCATCATCCTCTTCTCTTTTCAAATATTTATTACCCTAGTCTCTCCTGCTACCCATCAATATATATTCTACGCCTTAGCATCCCAAAATCTAACTTAAGTCTCTTTCACATACAAAATCTGTTCTAGTCATTCGTTTATGTGTAAATTATTTATTAATCTAGGTTAGTTAGGTCTCAAATAAATGTCAGGGGAATGTGAGAGGGTATTAGTAGTTATTTTTAGTAGTGGTTGGTGAGCAGAACGTACTGAACGTTTCAGTGACCTAAGACTGAAAATAAGGTGTCAATAGTTTTGTATGTGTACTCTATATAGTTTTATAATACAATGGCATCCAATACAATTAATAAGACTTGAGGGGGTGATTTTTCAAATGGAATAAAAACTTTAAGCCTGTTGATTAGTATTAGCAAGGGAGTATTTATTAAACATAGGGATGAGGTACACATGAGTATTTAATTAAAAAGAAAGCCGATGGATAACTTTCAGCTGAGAAAGACTTGTGGTGAGGCCAGTTTTTTAGGGATGCTATAACCCTTTGCCACAGCGTCCACGGATGTAGTCCAAACCTAGACCAACAATTAAATATTTAATACTCTTACTTGCACTAAAACAATTAACTTTCGTAAGGAAATTAAACTGTCAGGCTAGAGCTCTTATTACCCTAATGTACAATATTTTGAGTTTAAACTTTTAGCTATACAAATTACAAGCGTTCGGGAACTGCTAAGGGTAAATAATGCATTCAAATTGGGAGGGATTACAATTACTAAACAATGTCAGTTGGTATATATTTATTAAGGGCTTTTTAAAAATAAATCTCCCCAAATTCAAGGGCTTAAAAGGTCTAAAAAAATTAAAAATACAAAATTTGATGAAGATTAGAATTCCTCCCAATAATTCGATTCCCTACTTGATTTCCATAGTTGACTGTAGAATGGACCACCGTCTTCCCCGCTCCGATCATCTTACGAAATATCGAATTATCCGGCTCAGGATCGCTGTACACTGTCAATGGTTCAGGCACTACAAACAATTCAAACAATTTAAGTGTGATGTACCTTACAAGGGAAACAAAATGATAAATCTAAGCACAACGGGATGCATTCCCTAGTTACTTTTCATAAAGTCGAGAATGAGACTGTTGATGTAGTTGGGCATCTCCTGGGGCAAAAAGTGCCCCCCACCCTCAACAATTTTCAAAGTAAAGTTCTCAACGTATTCTGATGATTTACAAATCATTTCCAAGCTGCAGTAAGGGTCCGCATTCCCAACGATGAATAAAGTAGGTACGGCTGACTTCTTGACGGATCTTCGAGATCCCCTCACCTTCTCCTTGAGTAATGTCCTCATGTAATTGATTGGCCCTACCCAGTCCTCTAAAAAAAATCACGTCTTACGTCTTATTTGACTATACCGAAATTAGTTTAAAAGTAAGATATCAAGTATAGCCTTAGATCTCACCTAGCCTGGAAAATGTGTACTTGAAGGCATCAATGTCCTGCTTGGTGAGGTTCCCTCGTTTGCTGTTAAACATCCGCGAGAACATTTTGTCAAAGAGGATTAGGTCTTGTTTCATTAACTCCTTCTCTGGGAAATAGGGCAATTGGCAGAAGTAGTACCATCTGAAAAAAGTACCCCAGGATTTCATTACTGCAGGCGGAATTAAAACAGAAAGGGAAATAGTTGACCCCCCGTTAACAATTAAAAGATCAACATGGAAACTTTTGAGGGAGAGACTACACATCCGTTAATGCAATCCAGGAAGAGGGATTTACAGTTTGAAGCAGCACAAGTTTCTTTTGAGAAATGATTGCATTTGGATCAACCTCGATGGTGGGGATCCTGATTGTGGTCATATTATAAGCCCTTAAGCATGTTTTCAGTCGTGGGGCAGGGATTTATTTTTTGATATCTTATGCAAACAACACGTTTCAATAGATTTGTCCTAATCATCGAACTAATGAAATATTCTAGGTGCTTTATCTTCATTTCTGAGTTGGTCGTCGTTCACCTCCCGGTTCATTGTAAATGCAAGTAAAAAAACAACGTCCCCACGCAGAGGTGGGTAGACCGGGTAACGGAGTGTATAGTTGACTACAGGGCTCTGCAACAAGTGTTTAGGGTTATAAAGAAATCTCTGAATTATAAGGAGCAAGTAAACTGAGCTTGATTCAAGTGGACTTGACTATTTGACAGAGTGGTTTTTTGCCCTAAAGCTCCGAAGCTTAATTGTTTTGAAGGAATACAATATTAATAATACGTGAAGGGGGCATGTATGAAGGCTTTTAGAACGTATCTGTCAGAGCTATTTATTATCTAGCAGAGATGTCCTTGTTCCTACAGTTTAAGCTATCTATCCTTCAGGTTGACATTTTTTTCAACATAATAATAGCTCAAGATTCGACTCAAGAGTAAAAAAAAACGTGATACGAATCGATCATGAAGATTTTTTTAAAGTAGAAATAAAGATTAGCAAATATTTCCGCACCTATACTCAGCGCAAATATATATATGTTTTATATGGTATGGGCCTCCATCCCTTTCTTCAATCACTTAGCTATAAAATAAGAGTCTAAAAGGCTGCCGTACTTCGTGTTTGCGGTTTACATTTTTAAAGATGCCGAAAAAGTAGAGGAACTTCGTGCGTCAGATAACGTAAATAGACCCTGGAGAAGTCATATTTAAAGACAGTAGGGACGTTACCCAGAATTCGGGACTCGCTGCAAATCCAGTTCCTGGAGAAACGACAGCGGATGAGCACTCCCGATTGATACGAAGTTCTCCACTACATCCGGATATTGATTTAAGAAATACCAACCGAGAACGCCTCCCATTCCGTGTGTTACTACGGAGCACTTCTTCCTCCCTGAAATCATTTAGAATTCTGCCCTTAATTCCGTGTAGCACGTGAGATGGTATGAATACTTGATGAAGATTGAAGACTGACCGATTGCCGTGAGGAAGTCATAGAGTTCTTCAACAAGTACTGGAATGTCGTACTCAGACCGAGCCTTGGGTTTGTCCGAATCCCCGAATCCTTTCATATCGATGGCCACTACCCAGTAGTAGGTGGATAGATTCCGGAGTTGAAATCTCCATGAATACCAGAATTCCGGGTAGCCGTGTATTAGGAGCAGAAGTCGGTTGTTCCGGTCACCGTTCTCGACGTAGTGGAATTTAGAGTGCTGTAAAACATGCAATTTTTGAATTGTTCATATTAAAATTGTTTTTTTATAAAAAATATCAGAGGAATCATTTTCATTGTTGAAGAGTTCATTCTTGGGATTTTATTACTAGAAAATTTCTAGGACGTAGACTTTCCTTATTTTGATCATGAGGTGCGTAGATTGAAAGTGAATTATTTCAATATGCGCTTAAAGCTAATATACTTGGAGCCTAGATCTGCGAGACTCTGGAGGGATTAAAAATATAACCAGCGTCATGATCAAAACGACATGACGATAACACTACCCACGAGAGGATCGCCTATCCAAACATAATCCAGTCTGAATCTCTGAGTCTTATCTCTATCATAAAACACCATCTCACGTATATTTAAAATTGACAACAAGCCTTAAACCTCACGAGTGCAACTTCAGATAGCTCGAGCCAGGAGATTTGTAATCAGATTTTAAATACCAACAAATAGTAATATAAAAGTTTAGATTTTGACTGCTTCAACGTCCCCCTCCATCATTCCACTCAATCAGATATAAAATCAAGTTTAAAGCGATTATCGTGCAGACGGAATGGACATAAAGATCAAATACTATTTTCATATGAAATATATACGAAAAAAAATGTATTGAATAATAAATACAAACCCCAACAAAACCCCCTCTACCACTACTGTAAATCTTGCCAAATTGTTCTTATATTTAAACTAAACCCTTATTTTTGTTTATGGATCAAATGAATGGGCTGATTTTAGTGGTTTTGGCAGAATTTTAACTAAAGCTCCTTAGGGTCATCCACCACTGCCGTAATTCTTGCCAAATTGTTCTCATATTGAAACACAACGCTTATGCTTGAGGACCAAGTTTACCGATTTTAGTAGTTTTCTCAGCATTTTCATAAAAAACCCATTCAGCCCCCACTGCCAAAATTATGGACCTATTCAACCCATTTTCAAACTAGATTATTCGATTGACCCAATAATCATGTGTGCAAAATTTCAGGTCAATCGGTCAAACCGTTCGAAGGTTATCGTGTTATCGGACAGACAGACGGACATGGTGATTCCATAAGCCCTGGCTCGGGCTAAAAATATTGATAAAATAAATCAAAGAGTGTAATATATCCTTAAATAGCTTTCTAAATTTTTACCTGTAGCCACCGTTGTAATAAAAAAATCTAAAGTGTGGGGAAATGGCTTACGGATAGCTTTGCATACTGATGCTGTCCATAGTCCTCATCCGACAGGCATTTTGGAGGGACGGAAATCCTCTTGGTTTGTCTATACCGGTCAGGATGGAGGATGAGGTTGATAAGATGTAAAAATAAATACTGAACACTGTAGACAGCAATCAGGCAGTAGAACTTGAGAGTAGCAAAACATCGAGACATTTCTAGAGCTCCGAAAATAACTTTCTTGACAAATTAAATATTTCCACACGAGTCTAAGAAAGACGACAGTAGTGGTGGTCCGTCTTGTTTTTATTTGAGACGGGGAATGAGATGAATATCAAGTGGTCTACGCTTAAATGGAGGATCCTATTCCGGATTTTCCAACTGTCCAAGAGTTAAAAATAGGTACGGGATGTGTATGTGACACTTGTGCTAAGCTTGAGGTGATAAGGTGATTAAGAAGTGGGATGATGATGAAAAGCTAATGACACACCATGATGAGGGCAGATGCTCAAGGAATGCTTTAGCTCTGGACTCTGGAGTTGGACTATCGGAATGAGGGATGAGTATTTAAATAATTAATATTGGTTCAAGTTGATTAATGATCTAATTCCAGCTCAACCTGACCACCACTGCTTCCACACTTGGTATAAATGTCCCAACATGATTGGCTTGTACCGTTGGGTAATGCATCTTTAAACTGCTTCCCTTATCTTATCAACCAGCCTCTCTTGTTCTTATCTCATGAGCTGAGATAAGAGACTCTTCCATAACTTCGCCTCAAGTTAAAGGTCGCATTTAACAGCCACCACCACCAACTACAGTACTCTCCATTCCCCTTGGTATGTCTCCGTACATAAATCTTCAAATTAATCTCCGTCATGAATCATATGTAGCCACTGAACTTCATTTCATTTTTTGACATTAAGAAAATACACCTTTCACTTTTGAATGGAATATCGAGAGGGATTACTTGGTTGATTATAGAGTTTGAATGAACTGGAACATCAATAATTTAATGTTATTGGGATGAGGAAAATGTTTGAATCGAGTTGGAAACTGGAAAAAAAGTTTATATGATCGAGTGGCAAATATATTAATCTGGAATTTAAATTGATTGAGCGCTTCTGGCGGTGCTTTAACGATGATTAATTCCAAATTAGCTGTAAATCATGAAAATATTCATAATAACTCCCGTTGTGATTGTGATCGATCTTTAAATATTTATTCGCAAGTCAAAATGTAAAATAAAACATTGCATGATGACTATAAGCTTAAACTTCAAATAAATTATTGTAATCCCAATATAGTTTGATCGAATATGTACTAACTATGGTAAGGATTTTATAAATTACACAAAAATAAAGACAAAGGAGTATCTAATTAAATTCAACAAAAGATCCTTTCTCATTCACTCACTAAACTCTTTTGTTTTTTATTGTATACAAATAATTTCCCCAAAGAGAATCACAAATGGAGAAATAAGTAGCAATATTTTCTTTAGAATTGTCACTATTTATTTTATATGATTTTCTTTGAAATTTATCAAGCTGGTGTAGATTTTTGAGTAGAGAATTTGATATGCGATGATATACCAATTAGTATTTGATGCCCTTTTGATGATGGGACTGAGCTCATAAATTCCAACCTTACGTTGCTACTTAAGTTTTTACAAAGCCAAATACAGGGCTATACTTTACACGAAGGATTGCATTGCTGGCATCAGAGTAAGTACGAGCTTGTGGTTATGACCTATTTGATATGCTGACAAACATGCAGTTTTCCCCACACACTGACACAATCAAAATCTAATACCCGTCTACATTTGTCCTTGTCTCACAAATAGATGCAAATCCTTGTCAAAATCCACGAAACCACTGCAACTAGTCTTACCATGTTCAATTACTTCATTACGGAGTCTTCTGCGGGTTGTTTGTGAATTACATTAAATAATTCTAGCCCCTCTTTGAACAATTTGTTTCACCCACTGCTCAAATTTCGGCCGATATTGACATGGTTTCAGCATTTCTGGTCAGTTCATTAATTATGAAAGGGAACCCCCTTAACATGAGATGGAAAGGAGACCAAACCGCAGAATTAGAATGTTCCCAGATTAGGACAATAAACAAGCTTCTGCTTCCAAATTCCCAAGTACCTCAGTTTGAAAAATTAATCTGTAGTAACCATAAGAGAGCACAGAGAAAGGCACCTCTGAATGAACGGAGCTAGCAAAGTTTCCAGACGTAGTCCATGGGTAGTCTAAAAATCAAATGGTAAATTAGATTTAAAAAATAAATTAAACAAAAAAATCCAAGGTCTTAAGGCCCTCTGGGTATAAAAGCTGATGAAATTATATTTTACAAGTGAAGGTGACCTCGTCAGACCCGACCTAATCCGTCTCTCACTGTTCCCTTTGAAGGAACGAATACTTGGAAAAGCAAGCACTAAATATGTTGCGTAAACAATTTTCGTTGAAATTAATTTCAAGTATTATGCTTCTCCTATGGACAAATTCATCCTGCAACTCCAGCTCCAATCCCAAACCAATTAACACACAAGAAAGGCATGGTAAGAAAATACACCTTATTTTCATTTAATTACAGTTTTTAGAATTGAGTTTGATCAAAAATGTTATGGAGAGCAGAGTACAGATCCTTGACAAAATTATTTATTGAAATCATCGAAAACAAATTACCCTCATGTGACTTGGTTCTACTGAGCGACGAGTATTTTCAGCAATGGATGGTCTCTTGGGTGCGTAAAATTAAGAATCCAATCTACAACTTTGCCCTCTCTGACTTCGATGACCTAAGGCTAGGGGACAGTGGCCAGAAAAGGAAAATGGTCAAGCCAGGTGAGTACTCAAAATGTACTAATATCTTCATATCCTGCCTCTCTCTCGCCTCTTGTCAAACCCAACCGTCTGGCTACTCGTTCAAAACCCTGTGGGCTAATAGAATTCTCAAGCCTGAGAGGAGAACTTTCATCTACATCAAAAATGGTTAGACAGTCAATGATCTTTAATATCTTTTTCTGGGGAAGTCTGCCGTGAAAACTAATTGACGCGTACACGAGTGGGTGTCAATTTTAAATCAAATAGCTGAAATGAATCTGAGAACTGGTTTTTCGCATGACACTCTAGAAATAGCATCAAGCCTCCAACCTCTAAAGCTTTTCCAGGGGAACTACACAGAGAGGAAGTACACACTCCCTCTCATGCAATCCATTGCTGAAATGTTCAAAGAACTTAAGTCCCACATCACACTCGTTAGAATGTCGACTTCTACTTATTATAGCGGGGACAAGTTTCATACCTTTCAGGTAATCAATACAATAAGCCAAATAATAACGTATCAACTTAAGCAAAAGACAGCTTCGGCGAAAACATGTTTAAAACAAATCAAAGTAGGCGGAAGACTGTCGTAGAAGGGACACTAGCTCAAAAGGGGCATGGGAAATACTGCCCCTTACCGAATATGGTTCATAAAAGTTGCCCTTGTTCAGTTAAATGGCACGGATGACGGAGAACTCAATCTCAAAGCATCTGAAAAATTGTTGGGCTGGGTAAACATGTAAATATAGTAAATGTTTACATACCCGGTAAATATGTCCTAACTGTAAAAAATTATTCTTATGAATAATTCATGGCAAAATGCACTATGCAAAATGAGTATGGCAAAGTTAAAACTATCTGTCCGTCTGTGACGAGCAAATTTGCCAAAGCTGTAATTTGCCATCGTGACTGAATCGAGAGAAAAGCCTTAGCTCAAAGCACTTGATTACTGAACTAGCTACTAACATGGACTCCTAATTGGGTTCCTGGATGTAGTCCGCTCCTTTATAATATCTGGTCCTCCGAACGGGGTTTCTGGAATAGAAAGATGGGACTCGTGATTCAAAGATCACATCTTCAACCTGGTGGAACTGTCAGATTTTGCTTGGCGAGCAAGAATTTACTTCCATCCATTGCAGTGGAATCGGATGAGAAATTCAATGGAATCGAGGCTGAACTCATTAAAGTTTGATGATAATAATAATGATAGGGAGGTTCAGATACAGCAATTTTTGGCTTCTGATTGTAACTGTACCAGGTTTCGCAATCAAGATAAAAATCACTGAATCTTAATCTCATTAATAAGTCACCTCGTTCATTTATAGTCAAGTAAATTTTATTGATTTAATCCTTCAGGTATTTACTAAGCAGTTCAAACTCACTCCGACATTCTTTGAGCCTAAGGACCAACATGTTGGAGAGAACCAGGGGAATGGAAATTGGTCAGGAGTGGTCGGAGAAGTTCTTAAAAGAAATGCCGACTTTGGAATTGGCCAAATCGCTTTCACTTCTGAGCGACTTCACGCGGTCAGATTCGTTTTTTTTGGTTTTACAAGAAACCTATTGGTCTTGACCATAATTATCCCTTAATTAATGTCAAGGGTTAATTAGTTAATGAAATAGCATTAGTAATAATTAATATGGAAATTTAAGAAGAGCAACAAGCATCACAATCAATTCTTCCATTTCGATTGCAAAAATCAAATTTAAAAGCAGATTTAAGGGTTAACAGTCAAATTTAAATGTTTTAAGCAAAACTTCTACTGCAACTTACACATATTAACACAAAAATGTAAATTAAGTTTTGCTTTCGAAATGTAAGTCCAAAATTGATCATTGTGGAACATAAATGTTTTGTTACATATTTGCGGCGAGACGTAGTTTCTGTCGACACACATAAATGTCGCGAGACATATTTGTCGTCGTCCCGAAGAGCTGATCGATAAATCGGCCAATACTAGTCCAGTGATATGGAACACATGCATACGTGTAGCTCTAAATTTATTTTGTACTTTTTAGGATATCCAATTTACTGAAGGGCTGGAAGTGTTCTTAGGTGTTGTGGTATGTCCGATGCCAGGTTTTCTACCCACGTTGGGATTGATTATAGAGCCGTTTGATTTCAGAACATGGCTAGGTTTGCAAATCGCATTCTTCAATGTCCTTTGTCTGATCAAGCTGTTCCAGCACGTAAATCAAAAAATATATAAATCTCAAAATAAGTTTCCAGAGAATTGGTTGACCTCGCCCAGGAAATTGAAAACCGGGTGGTTGAGCTGGGTTTATTGTTTGGCCCCTGTATTCCGAGCACCTGTCCCCACTTCGTTGATTCCATCAAGAGATTCGCTTCGCTGTCTTTTGGGATTTTGGATGACCATGTCCTTCTTCATAAGCATCATCTACAGCACTGTTTTGATCGGAGCCTTGTCATTCCCACCGCAAGAAACCCCCATTGACAATGTCCAGGAGCTCCAGGAAAGTTCCAAGAGCTGGTTGATTGGTGAGATAGTTAGGGAGGTAAAATCATATTTAAATTATTTTCTGGTTGTTCGCTTGTTTTTATCCCTGTCATCTCTCTCAGCTCATTGATACGGGCATACAGAGAAATGCGAAGCGTGAGAACTTGTTAGTGTCCAAGACCGTTAGCCTTGGGGATGAAGGGATCATGGATTTCCCGGGTGAGACTATAGATAATGAAGGTTCTGGAAGCTGTACTTGGTTAATAATTGTGCAATTTCAAGTTCACAGCCTATGAAAACGTGAAGCAGAAGGGGAATTGTTTGATTGCGGAAAGAAGTCGTGCAGAGTTCGTCGTTTCCAAATATTACAAGAATGGTGGAAGGAATGGGAAAGAGCCGGTTCTGAGGATCTCCCGGGAGTCTTTCCTCCTCGGCCCGACAGGATGGATCATGAGGCCCGATACGGATTTTATTCTCTTGTCGTATTTCAATGTTCTCTTTCTGGATTTGAAGGCTCATGGGCTGCTTTTAAAAATAGCGGAGGATTATGTCCCGCACTCATACACAACGGTGAACGATCCAGGGCGGAAATCTCTTGGCATCGAATACGTTCAAGTTGTATTCAATATTCTTGGAATTGGACTGGTACTGGCAACTGTTGCTTTCATGGCAGAAATATTTTTTTACAACTGTCCCAAGCGCCCCGCAGTAAAAAATAATAACATAGCGAAGCACCAATGGAATATTTTTGAATATTTACCATAATTTTAATATCTAAATAGAAGGGATTCATATTTCAGTGGTTTTCAGTAACGTGTACATCAGTTGATGAATTATAACTTTACATCTTTAAATGTTGACTGTCTCATAATTTTAAAATTTTAATGCACTGCAAGTTGGGGCGAGTTAATGAGATGACCTAGGATGGACATATCATTCAAACAGTGGCGTAATACATATATTTAGAGGTATATCTGTAAACTCCTTTTGGGGTTTAATGTTTAATTTAAGCTCCTGTCCTGACAATTAAAAGGGAATTTACACAAAGTTTAATGAACGGTTCCCTTGACTTTTTCGCCATATTACGACAGCTAATTAACATGCTATATAACAGTTACCATATATCTGCCCAAAAACGTTATGTTAAAAATTATATCGAACCAAGGGGAATTATTACCTGCACTACAACAAGACCATTTGTCATGCCCTGTGATAAAATAGGGCGCTATGCTGCTATATACCCTCCGGAAATCATCTCATCTACTTATAAAAATAATAAATTTAATAATATAGAATAATACACTCAGGTCCATTAATGGGCCGATATTGATACGAAAATTTGTGAATGTCGAGGGTCGAAGTATTCACGAGCATCGTTATATTTCTGGTCTGCTTCGTCTAGTAAGTTTAATCAGCTCTATTTAGCTTAAAATCGGTCCATTTGTGCTAGAGAAAAGACTAAAGAGTATATATAGTGGAACTTACGGCAGAGTTCTTAAGAAATTATTGGATAACAATTTCGGTGTTAAAGTATGCATTGAAATTCAAATTTACCGATTCGGCTGAGAAATAGAGAACCAGGCCAGGTTTCTCATGGCTTTGTAGTACTCTACACCGGGAGTGGGAGAAATCATGTTTCCTTCGGATCTGCAAACATTTGGAACTGGAATTCCATTAGGGTCACTAATTGTTAGTTTCTTTCTCGCCCTCTTACCTTTGAATATTAAAAAAGAGAAATTGGGCCAGCTATCATTTAAACCAATTCTACCAGATTCTCGAGCTCATGATTATAATTTCAAAACAATGCAGTCAAACTTTAGGTTCCTTTCCCCTGAGGGTGATTTTACAAAAGTATAAACGACTTTGTATTTCCTAATGAAAAGTTTTTCATTTGAGACTGTTGTGAGAGATGGCTTGAATATTTCCTTATATATCTTTGTTCACAAAAGTCCTAATTGAACAGTCTTTACTTTTTGAAAAGAGAATGAACTTTAAGACCTTAAAGGGGTTGTTGAAAAGTTCCAAAAACTTCTTCTTCTGTCTATAGGAACCTTGGTCTGCCACAAAACTTGGAAAGGATGATAAAACGGAATCCTCTACCTTGCGGTTTCCATTCATCTTGAGTATTTTGCTATATCATTAGGAAATTTTCAATATATTTCCCTATTTTCTTCATTAGTATTACAAAAGTTATTTCATCTTTTATCCCGTCTATTTCTCATCTGAATTAAGAACTTTTAGCCTTCCACTCGAATTTGAGCTGAAAAAACTCTCATCTTCTGAAAAATAACAATAAGACTAAAAACACACTATACGCTACAAACTACAATACAAAAACCTACTCCAAGCAGCTACGAATGGCCGGTTCGTTTGCAAAAAACTTTTGATAATATCCCTCCTAACATCCCTTATCACTAACATATTCCAATTTGCAATTCGTGTATTTTCATAGCGGGAATTTATAAAGAATTTCCTGACTCTAGGTCAATAGTTTGAGAAACCCCCCTGGGTCGACCTCCACGGTCCCACCCCTCACCTGTAATCTTATTTGACCAATATTAAAAAAAGTTCTCATGTTTTGTCCAAAAGGATATTTTCACGTAATTTCGTGACTCTAAGTCAATTTTCTGGTCAACCCTCTACGGTCAGCCCCCACTGGTCACCCTTTGATCATAATCAATCCGTACTCCTAATTCACCTTTACTTTCATCTTAAGATCAAGTCTGAATTTTGGGGATTCTGTGACACATTAAACTAAAAACCCACCAGGGTCGACCCCCACGCGTCAATACTTCGACAGAGATATGCCACAGACAGACACACTGACCATTTATATTGCAATCAGGCACCTGCATGCCAAATCTCGGAGCTTTGTGTGTATATTTATAAATCCCCCTATGATTTACCCTTACGGGTAATTTCTTTTATGCGATTGGAAAAAATATATCCTGGCACTTTGCATTCAGGTACCTGCATACCAATGTTTAGAACTGTAGGTGTATGTTAAGAAAACCTCCTATGATTGACCCCCACGGGTCATTTATTTGGTTTATAAATTCCATATTCAACTATTAGCACACAATATTATTTAATGTACCAGTTTGTAAAGTTTCGTAACTTTAAACCTATGCTGTAAGATGCCCCCTACGGTCATTTGACCACCATGGGTCAATCTTTAAATCGATATAGCCCATGTGCGAACTCGATTCCTAATTTGGGCCAGCGGTGGATTGTACTTAATTTCAGAATCCTAGGTCAACCCTATGGAGAGTTATCGTGGTGACGGACGGACTGACATTTGTGATCATATAAGCCCTAACGAACGGGCTAAAATCATCTATTGTAAATTCAATCCTTTAAAGATTTTAATGAAGTCTTTAGAATTTAATTGAAACACTAACCTTTTCTAATAAATTCACGCAAATTATAAAAACACTTTGCCAATGAAATTAGTTAACCTATCAATCAACCAATCGTTTTATTACCGGCTATTGTCCGTTTAGCCTTCCGAAAACTATGTAAATTAAGGTGAATAGTAAAATTGCTCTGCTGGATATATGTGACGTGTGCCATAGCCATTAAAAATCAGTGCTGAGCCTTATCACGGCTGTAAAATAAATAGTGTGGGGGTGGATGATTCATAAAGGGCTGTTATATGACAAAAGGCTCAGAAATACTTGGTTATTATGTTAAGGAGAGGAAACGAAACTCATCAAGAATTTCTTGATTAACAAATTTTTCCGATTTCCCTTTATTTTAAAGAATCTTTCTGTTTTCTTTACAAATTCAACTGTTCAACTTACAACTACCAGTTCTGAGATGTTGAGAGATAGATTAAATACGAGCACTAAAATCCTGTTTACTTGAGCGAATAAATAGTAAAAGTGAGTCTGTGTGGAGTTCAGTTAAAAATTTATGAAAAAAACTGGCTTGAATGTACTCTAGAGCTGAACAGCCTTTTTAAATTAACTTTGAAACACAGGTCACCAGTTTACTACAAGTCTGGGATTCTTGCAACTAGTAATTAATAAATTCGAGTTTCTATTTACCAAGACTTTCGTGTAGGATGTGTATACACTAAAATCAACTCAAGTTCACATTTTCTGCCCAAATGACTGAACTGAATGACAGCTTCAATTTCACTAATGCAAAAATCGGACTTGAAAAGTTTTCAGATACTAGACCTTACTTAATTTTCCTTCGGGTTTACAAATATTTATACACTTAATATTATTTAATGTATTTTGATTCTGTTCTGAATGAGCTTTGAATTAAAATTTTTAAAATTATTTATAACTTATCAGTGTCTTAAATGAGCATAAAAATGAATACAAACTTCAATCTACATTTTAAGTCAACGTTGAAATAGTGAGATACTGTTTTATTTGAAACTATGACTGTCAAACTAACTAACTAACGATCAAACTAATTTTGATCAAGTGTAATGATCTATTGACGAGTTGGGTAGCTTGGTGTCAATCATGTGTCAATAAACAAACAAACAAACAAACAATTTAAACTAGTAAAAAAGTAAGTAAAAAATTGTGTATTTGCATAAATTACTGACATTCTTTAGTAAGGTTTGACCTGTATTCATTTTTGAAATATTTTTTTGAGGATTCAAAACGAACTTCAGTGCCTTGTACTTGCAAGCTTTGATTTATAGTTACAAGGGATTGATCAAACGAATTTCTTCACAGAATGTAAATTTATCAGCTCTAGTTTTTCGCAAACTAAATTAGAGGGTAGTTTCACCGTTGATTTTTTAAATTAAGGCATTTGAAACTAGCTCACAGCTGTTGTACAAACGAATTAAATTATCCACCGTATCGTCCACTTGTGCCAACGAAATGTTACTATTACTTTGGAATAGGGACTGTAGATTTAGGAGCAGTGTTATTTTATATTAAAAGTAGATGATTCTGAAACTCAAGGAGAGCTCGTCGAGAGACGTAAGTAGATAGTGTCACCTCCTTTTTGGGAACAAGTCTTTGAAATGGAACTTATCTATAATTAAAAGTAACCCATTCCTCAAGTTTGGTGAGTCATATAGTGGAAAATTTCGGGATTAATGTTTCAGACGGCGGAAAATCCTTTGTAACTTGCTGAGAATCATAACAATTTACAAGGAGGGATTACAAGAGAAAAGCAAGAGCAATGGGATTCCCAAGATTGCTTTCTTTAATTATAATTGAAGGACAAGCTCTTGTTTTCTAATAGTTGAGGATATTATACATACTTATCTAAGGATAGAACTGTCGGGAAATGATCATCAGAATGGATTTTAATGAAATGATTCTCTATGAATGAGGATTGCATAAGAGCTTCAGCAAAATACTTGTGATAGAGCTAGAATAATGAGTAAATGGACAATTCTTGTTCTCAGTCGGCTCAACCTCATCATAGTCATCATCCTAGAAATCAGTTAGAGAGTGAGTTAGAGAACTACAAGCATTTTTGAGCAACCATTCGTATCATCCAAATCTCATATTTGTAGCGAACAGTAAACAAGAAGCATTCCATATTTCATGTCGACAATCTGAAGCCGCTATGCCCGGGGTTGGTGGCACTAATGACACAGAAACTAAGAATTTCCTTTCCTTATTTCCTTTGTAATGGAATTTGCCTGCATTAAACTTCTAGGTATCTTACTCATACCAAACATATTTTTAGTGTGACATTTATGCCTACGACATTATTAATGCCTGGCGACAAATATGCCTGCAACATTTGCGCCTGCGACAACAAGTGAAGGTCAAAACATTGCACGAATTATTGACTACTAAACAGGTTTGGCATCTTTTCAAAAAAGTAGTATTTTTCATGAAAAATAATTTTTTATTAAAGATTTTAAAAATTTTAAAAATAAAGTAAAATAAAGCTCTTGTTTTCAAGGCCCTTGAAAAATTTGAAAATTAAAGTAGTAAATTATAAATAAAATTTGATTATTATTATATTTTTTAATCAGATTTTTTAATGGAAATATTTTGAGGCATATTTGTCGCTTTTGAAATTTTTCACAGGCATAAAAATCGCAGGAACATTTGTCGCCACGCATAAATGTCGTAGGCATAAATGTCGCTTCACCGAATGAACAGTGATTTTTAAATTTTACGAATTTTTGAAAACTAAGATCAGCTGATTTTTTTAACGATAGTTTTGGTATTACAAAGGTCTGTAAATCGATTAAGCATAGCTTTCTGGAGAACAGTTTAGAAAAAAAAATTCAGTCGTAATTTATTAAAACTAATCTTAAAGAATTAGAACAAAAACACCACTTTTGGTATATCAAGGGTCTGTAAATCGATTAATCGTTTGGTTACAGCTTTCCAGAGAATATTTTTATTTTATTCAATTACAATTCTCCGTCGTGGTATTTCTGATGTAAACAAAGAAATGTATACATGTATTACAAGGTTCTAACACTTCTAACCCTTAAACCTACGCTTTGAAATCGAGCCGGAAGGATTTTATGAAAGAAATTCGAAACTTATGTATAGTAAATACGTGTGGTCATTTCATCCTTGGGAAAAATAACTATCTACTTAACTTGACATTTATTGTCGCTAAGTTGTAACTGGAAGGCTAGAATCTCCCCAGTTTCAAATATTAGTTGAGTACTACGTACTACGAGTGCATATTGGAAAAGTTTGTTTTTTGACTTCACACTCTTTCCTATTTCACGCTTTAGTGCAGGTATTTTGTATAAAAAGTGTTTTTACCCCAAGACTCAACATAGGTTTTGAAATTGGATGCACTTTCTTCAAATACAAAAGCATTTTCCACATCAAATTACAGAATACAAAGAAACATGGCTCTGTGCGGTGCATAGTGTTGTCTTGTCACAAAGAATAAATAATGGAGTAAACTTACTTTTAAAAAACTCTTTCATTCATTCTCTGTGACCTGCAAGCGTATGTTTTTGGATAGCCATGGGAGATTTTTTTTTTATAAATGCCTTGTCACATCAATATATCGAGTTACTACAGTAAAAATATGTCATATTTTTCCAGTCGAATATTGAAAATGTACAACTTTTTCAGCTATGAATACAGCAATGTGTATGCAATCCACCTACATCTCAATACGCTAAAACACGCCTACGCTCAATTATTAAGTATCGACAGACACTTTATGCGAATGCTCTTGTGTCCGTCTGTCCGTCCGTCCGTCCGTCCGTCTGCACGATTACGCTCGAACGGGTCAACCAATCTTCATGAAACTTG
>JAQFYM010002781.1:0-21618 GCA_034694785.1 Agrenia bidenticulata
CCCTGGTTTTTTTATTGTTTTCTTTTATTTGCGGTTTGCGATAAAATATAGGGTTATCACAAAAATATTTTTTTTTTTCAACCCCCCCCCCCCCCCTGAAAAAAATTTCGGATCCCACCCCTGGTTATTATAGTGTCAAGTATACTTGACAAAAACAGAAAAGGGGGTTATTTAAGTGATAAGTATACTTGACAGTAACTGTGAAAGGGTTAATGGTAATTGTTTGTAAACAAACTTATCATTTCAATTCTTTTAGCAAACCAAACATGGGTCCTTAGTTGTGGATATTCATATGCTTTGGATTTTCTTAATGTCCAGCGGCGATGTTTTTTGGGGGTCTTTCTTGCATCTCTGTTTTTCGCTCGTCTTTTTTTATGAAAAGGAAAGACGCTGAAATAAAAGTGACTTCTTTGTTGAGTGCCTAATTTGGATTCTAGATATTTGATCTCAGCAGATCTAGCATCCACAAAATCGTTAGCGTGATCAAATTGAGGTTCATTATAGAGGGTAAGAAAGGATTTATAAAATATGTAGCTTTAAGAAGTGAAAAATATAAACACTTAGGCTTAAAAAGAATACGCAACACAAAAATTAATAAATATTAGTTGCATTCAGTATAAAAAAATTCTTTTTATTTCGGAGAAATGCAGCAAAACACATTGTTTCGTAAAACAAAATATACACACAAATACCCTAAATTAATAAGGACGTGTATAAAATTTGTCTATCTTAAATAGGTAGTAAAAAATCACCTAAAAATAAGGGTAACAGGGTACTACTGTATTTTAGTACCCTGATGGACGTTTTGTACCCTGTATTTTCAGGCCTATAAATTAAAGACCCGTTTTATTACCAAACAGAACAAAAATTAATATAAAATAAAATGTTAAAAATTTTAAATTGATAAAAATGGTATACCCTGATAAAATGAAATAATACTATTTATTGAAAAGTAATATTATAATAATCATACTCAAAAGGTATTACTGAACAACACATAATAATCTTCACAGGCATACATTTCTGCAACCGGACTTTTAATGCATTTCACAATATTTTTCTATAGCAATTTTTATCCAGATGGGATGGTAACAGATCAATAAAAGTGCCTCTTTTGTTTGCAAATATAGATTCCCTTTTCGTGGCCTTATTCACACTCTTTCCTTTGAGTATGCGCCTTGATGCCGAGTCAAAAAGTTTTCTTTGTGCACTACAACTTCATGGACAAATCCTAAAACATTTTTCAACCTATATGCCCGACAGCCATTACTTTTTTTTACGGTTCACGGCGCGATTTTCTTTCTTATAAGGGCATGCAATGTCTTTATGATCCCTTTTCTCCACCACAAACATCCTTATCTCATTTGTTTAACTTGTGACCATCTCAAAAACCCACGACCCTGTAACCCTGGTGCCATAGTTTTTCGCCTTTCTTTTCCTTCGTTCTCTGTTTCAGGCTTGATGTCATTTAAAAGAATTCTCTGTATGATTCTTACGCTTGCCTCTAAAAAACTTTAATCTACATAATAAGTAAATCCAAAGCACCTTTTTATGGCTGTACAGCCTGTCTAATACCATTACCTCACATACGTATCACGACCAATCTACAATCGTTCTAGCGGTGCTTATCTTTGTATATACTCCCACCGTTTCAAATTAATTGTCCAATAACGTCTAAACTCTCAGAATACGACAATGAATCCTTAAAATACTTTGGATTAATTTAAATGTATGTTTTCACCATATTAAGTTGAGTATATTTCAATTATAATGTATAATTTATATTTGTACTTATGACACAAGAAGAATCATGGACAGCTTATATCACATAATCTGGAAAATGTGATAAATACGGATATATTTAAGTTTACTCCCTTTTTTATTATTAAATCTTTTTTATACGTTTTATCTTGTTCAAAATCGTTTTTATTTTGATTTAATACTAATCCTTACGCTCGAATCATTCTTCGTGGTGAAGATAAAAGATTACAAGGCTACATCCAGAACCTATAATAAAAAGGAACGTCATTTTGTAGCAATGCTAATGTAAACAACATGTTTTTCCGTGGTATGGGCTTTTCTAGTATATTAAATCAATATCGGACAATTGATTTGAAATATATTTAGTCCTCAAATCGACAATTAATATGCAACAGAGGGAGTATAGGCATTTCAATATTAGTTGTTTAGTCGTAATAGTAAAAAATCATGTCTAATATTTAAAATAATAAATTCTTTGAGTAGCTCTTTGGTTCCCCGTCGTTAAAAAGAATAGCCCTTGCAACGCGAAAATTTATATATGCAGGGGAAACTACTCAATAAAATTCTTTTTCTCTTATCATATGAGCCTTTAATTGTAATTTTGTTGGGCCTTACCATTTAATGCAAGCTCTGTCAATTGGGTTGTTTATGGCTTTGTGGTCTTGTACAAATTTTATGGTTATTTGGCGGTGATAAGGTTTTAAAAAATATTTATGAATCTTTTTATTGTGTTTTTTTATTTTATACGATACTTATTTGATAATTGGCCTTTAAATCAAAGGCCTACAACTACAGGGTACCAAACCATCCATCATGTACCAAAATACAGTAGTATTGGTAAAAGTGAATTGTACCAAACAAAAAAACTGGAGCATCTCTACCACTCTCATTTCTCTTTCTAGGCATTTATTAAACGCCGCAATTTAAGGGCAAAGAATTTTACACTGTTTTTAATAAATACATTTAATATTTATTTTATTTTTAATTTTGATTAATGATTTAGCAAACCCATGTAAATGCCTTTTGTCACCTACAACTAGGTACCTTTGTACCTTTTGAATACTAGTTATTCAATAGCACAATTCGTGGAACAATATGTTCTGGGTTTTACTTTCTATTTTGCAAGGGAAAAGAAAGATGCTTTGATAAAATTTTTGAAATCAAACAAAAATAGACTAAGCAGTGATTGCATTTTGTTTTGGTATTTATTGGATCCTGCTAGGCAGTGGCTCCGATTTTGGTATGGCCATATTACGGATAGCCTAAAATTTTTGATTTTCTAAAAAGGCCATATATGGAAGCCCATTATTATGGACAAGAAAAACATATAGCTCTTTTGATCATTATGGCAATAGTTTTCCTACCATTATACGGGATTTTTTTTACAATAATTGTGTTTCTATATAACAACAATTTTGAATCGTTGTGCGTATTTCCAATAAAACAAAATCAAAACACTTTTTTTGCTTTTCATGGATATTAAAATCTCGATTGAAAGTTTATGTGATACTTGGCTATCGTAAATATTTTATTACATTTGCTCATATTTATTTGTTACATTCCACATAATGCTGCTAAACAAAGCGAGGTCGGGGAATCTTTAAAAAAAGTATTTTACAAAAATAAACTAAGTCAAGTAATATTTAAATTAGAAACAATTCAGAGAAACGTTTTTTTTTGCAAACGAACTTTAACAGCTTGACACAGCGTAACTTACTAAGATGGTAAATGTTATGATAAGTATTTTAACTAGTTTTTTTACAAAAAAATAGCTAAGAACAAATTTTTTCCGGTTTTGAGATAATTATATCCTGTAAAAAACATAGATAACAGCAATTATCGGAATTTTGTATACGTATAATGTAATATGAACGTGAAAAAAAAAATGTAAAATTAAAACACTGAGTGTAATATGAGTTGTTATACCTATCTCCACGCATATTAATTCCTCATAAATCACGTTGTCTATTCAACGGCTTTTTATGATACTAAACTTTACGGTGTCTCACATAGTAAACAAAAAAATTGCAGCAAGTCCTTTTTATTATACAATACAAAAACGCTTATATTTTACACATTCTTTTTAAAGGTAACTCCATTCTGCGCGTATCTAGCAAAACAGCAATTTAAAAAATATTATTAGTTTATGTGTATCATGCAAGATCACATTTTTTTACCATAATAGCAATAATGTAGAGCCTGTATATTGTAATTTCACTATAGAGCAAACCACAAATTGGTCACCCTGACGTCACGAAATGTTTTTAAAAAAATAGCATGTGTTTTATCAATATGTATATGAAGTCTGTAAAAACTTTCTTTACATCTTGTTTACGGATTATTTTATAAATTTTACATTCATAAAGTGGGTTTCCCAGTTCAGTAAAAAATAATTTTGCTTTCAAATGTTTTTATTGCCATTTTATTGGGTAAATATATAGGAAGAATATGGTAAACTCCGCCCATCCATAATGACTATATTTGATTTGGCCATATATAGTATTTTCCATTTTTTTCGGAGCCACTGCTGCTAGGTAAGATACTACATTTTTAAGTTATAAAATAAAAAGAAATTGTAAACTTAAATAAATTCTAAGATATGTATATTTTAGAAAGAGGCGGATCTTAGATTACAAATTTTCAAAGAAAAAAAGCGGAATAAAAAACGTAAAGACACTTTATAGAAGTCTATAGTATATAATATTTGCAAAAGACTCAAAAATGCAAATACGTTCAAAAAAAAATAATTTTATTTTTCTATTAAGTCACAAAATGAGGTCTGACTATCTCGAGACACTGTGCCAACATTTGTTCTTCTCCGTTTGGTTTCCCTTTTGATTTAGACGCAAATTAAGCTGTCCCATAAATAATTGTATACTGCTTCGCAGTACATAAAGATTTTGGTGTGTCCCTAATTAAAAAATTATACATAAAGCAGTTTTTTTATGTAGACCTTTTTTCCCGCTATAAATGCAATATTTATGTTTTGGATTGCAAATTATTTTTGGTTACTTTTAAAGCAAAAATGTTTGCATTCATAGGGCAATAACTCCAAACATATTGCAATATTTCTATTTTATATTATAATATTTTCCATTTAAAATGCAACTTTTGAGAAGTACTGATCAAACACAAAAATATAATAGATGTGAGTATTATTTTTGTATTAATCATTTTTTTTGTTCTTTCAATTATAAAATCAATTTAAAAGCGAACGTATCATGTTCCTATCAGAGACTCCTTATAATATAATATTGTGTTGTTTTGCAATACTAAAGATACTAAGAAAACACTAAATAGGGTACCTACGTAAGAGAAAACATCAATCTTTTTTACGTATAGAAGGGTGATCAAAGAGATCAGTTCTTTATTTGCAACACATTTGTAAAATTTAAGATTTTAATAAGAAAAATGTACTTTTTCAGCGTGGAATGTTTATTTTTGTACTAAAAGTGTTTTTTTGTTGCTTTTTAACATGCGAAACACAGTTTTTTTAATTTTAAAGCTTTCATAGTTAACACGAAAAGCACAAAAAGGCAACAATTGTACTACACACGGTTCATAAAATGATTATTAGCGCTAAATCTGACAAAAAAAAAATCAAAAAGTATCTGAGTACAAAACAAAAATATATTGTTATTATAAAGTATATTATTGACACAAAAAAAATAAAATATACAATGTATATTACCAGCTCTCTAAATCCTAAAAATAAATACAAAGCCCTAAACTAATGTATTGTTTTAAAATATATAGTTGCTGCATTATAACAGTATATTGGCATTATCATACAGTTTCAAAAAATTACGTAATACCCGGAATGTTATATTTTACAGAAGATGCTGACTTTTTCTTTCGTAATGAAGAAGATGTAAAAGGTATTAAAAAATGATGGTAAAATTACTGGACACAAGGCATGCAAGTGGTAGAGCAATATATTAATATGCTTATAAGATTTGCATGAAGAGGAGATATAATAATTTGTACCCCATAAAATAAGAAATGGTGGTATTGAAGTATTAAATATTGTTTACTATCCATCTAAAGTGAAGACCTCCTGAAGTTGAAATGAATAACTTTTGCGCTGATACATTCCGGTTGCCTGCACCAAATCAACCGAGACCAGAAAATATACAAATATTTGCCTCTTTCTGTTAACACATTATCAAAATGTAATTATCTATTGATTATGTACGAGCGAGGATAAAATAAAACTGCCAGGGAAATATGCGTAAATATAAGATGGATGGAGTCTTAATTTTAACCATAAAAAAAATACTTTGCTCATATACCAGAAACAAATAACAAAGTAATATTCGGCCTTGGCAAAATTAGCATATGCTGGTTGTTTTTTTTGCTGCCTAACATGTAGACATAATAAACGAAGCACTTTAATTATAGGACAATCACCGAATAACATAATTTTGTTAGTCGTTGATAAATGTTATAGCAGCAACAGCATAGCAGACAATACAAAAGCCTTGTATCAGCTGTATAAGCAAATTACTGGCTCCTGGCGATGCAAAATTATGTAAAAAAATACAATTATGATAAAATAATTTAGAGATTAAACAAAATTATGACAAACTATAAAACAATTAAGTTGACTGCTGTACGCAAACAAAATATTCTTATAGTTATCAAAACATATAACAAAACCAAATGCAGTCTAAACATACTATTATTGAAAGATAAATGCCCGTATGAGATATTAGGGTTTAGAAGATGCAAAAGAGCAAACGATATAAACGCATAATCCGGGTGCTAATTAAATAGGCGTATGAGATGTTGCAAGAGGTATAAGATTATAATCCGGGATAAAACTGTTACAGAAAGATAAATTCAATGTTAAAATGGTAAAATATATATTTATTTAGGTTCAAGTAATACCCTACACAGAAAAAGTGTTTGATGGTTTTTTGCAAATTATACATCGACCATCTTTTAAGAACTAGACTTATTAAAATATCGCAAGGTAAGTAAATAGAAATGAGCCCTCTCTTAAAATACAAATTCTAAATGTTGTTTAAAAAATAAAAGTATATACGACATTTCTGCAAAAAATCAACAAAATATTAGCCTAGCAAAAAATGCTTTGCGCAAAATAGTAATACAGAAAAACCACCCGCTAGAATTTCGCGATATCAAAATAATAAAAATATTTATCCAAAAGTAATATAAGAGTGAGATTTGGGCCGCGTAGCCAAATTGGTTATGCTGATAGAACAAGAAAAATGTCTTTGATACCTGCAAATAAGTACTCTTTTTAAATCTAACAAATTTCTTTCCAAAAAGGAACAAAAAACGTTTCCCTGTTTAAAAGTCGTATATATTTTTTTACTAAGTAGTTTTATATACAAAATTTATTTTTTTACAGAAAAATATTGCAGCAATAATTATTTATATTATACAAAATATATTTATTATGTTTTTTTATAATATATTATACATTTCATTTTTGGGGGGCTTCGATAAAAGACTGTAATGTAAAGATAAAATTTGCACAACAGCCGGTTTTTATGTTTTTACAAGTTTTTTTCAATATACGGTTTTAAAAGAATTACCAACACACGCCATTTTGCAAACCATTGCTAGATTTCTTAAATAAAAAGTTTTGTAATACTGCTTCTTAAATTAATTACGAAATCTGCTAGAAAATACTATATAAACAACGCATTAACACTAAAGAAACATGAGGTGTAAATTGAAAGATGCTTTCACAATAGAAAAATCACAACTAAAAAATAAGTAAAATTATACTTATTTTACTATATTTTTGTGTTAGACATATTTTTTTAAGTTACATTTAAATAACACATATCGCAATACAAATGGGAAACATTGCAATATAGACGGTAAAATTTGCGTTTACAAGCCGTTTAAACCACAATGCTACGATATAACCGAAAACGCTGCATACATAGCAATAAAAAGTTTACGCAATTGTGTAAGTTCTTTTTTTGCGGGGATGGGCGATGCTTATATATAATGTTTAACTCTATGAGTTTTTTGCGGTGTATAACGACAAAATACAGCTATCAAAATGTTGTAAAGCTTTCCTAAGATAGAAACGTTTTTTTATGGATTAGAACATTACATTGCATAAGTGACAGCAGAGTGCCTTTTACTAAAGAATTTGTTAACGAATTATATCTTGCAAAAGAGTATGTTCGTTGTATCTATTGTACTAAATTGCTATAATAAGAAAAAATAAATAAATCTACAACAAAAAATTTGTGTGTATAAGCTGCTATTGAAAATATGTATCTACTAAAAAGTTTATATGGTTTCCTTGCACTGCTATGTCAAAATATTGGTTAAGCAACATATGTTATGCAAAGATGTTACAGCGCATCGTGCCATTTGCAAAGACAATTCGTTTACAGAGGCGCAAAATTATATAATGCGCATCCGAATCGCACCTCACAAGTGATTTTGAGACATAATAGTCTAAAAGGTGTGTAATTTATGTAAAAATGCAATACTGCAATAGAAAAATAAAAAAAATTACGTTTAACAAAAAAAGCGGTTTACCATACTTTTATTTATATGACTTATTATTCCCAAGATCAACATTAGCTGATATATTTTTTGGTTTTAGTAAGGATTAGCGTCCAAACTCCTTTCAGATATGGCAAAATTTTTAGCCCATTAAGAGCACAGCGTGCAAATTCTGCCCTCTTTTGAAACGGTGAAGGTATCAGAATTTTTCCTTTTTGTGTTTTTTTGACAATATTGTTAAAAAATATTAAACTACAACCAAGATAGTCTAACTGTTTTTTTAGTAACCCATAGCCTACATGTAAAAAAGAACACGAGGATGCAGCGTAATGGGTTTTTGTATGTAAACTTCGTTTAAAAAAAATTATTTCTAAATATTTACAAAGATATAAAATAAGCTGGTGCACTTTGCGCCAAACGCATAAAAAAATTATAACTAAGCACACATTCAAGGCAAAAACAAAGAATACATTAGACAGCAATACGCTAAAAAAATATATAAAAACAACTTTAAACCTGAAAAAAAAAGCTGAAAAAAAACAGAAAAAAAAATAAAACACAGATTCACAATAAACAGAATGTTTACGCGTATGTTTATGTGATGGATATATTTAGGTTAAGGGTTAAGGTTACGGTTAGGGTGACGGTTACGGTTACGTTTAGGGTAGGGGTTAGGGTTAGGGTTAGGGTTAGGATATAGTTCGCGTGTGGGAAAAAATAGGTGACGCCTTAATACAAGATATAGAAAAAAAAAATATGTTACGAAGTCTTAGTTATGTTGTTATGTAATAAAAAAGGGGAGTACGGTTTATTATAATTAAACTAGAGATTGGCGCAAACTGGAACTCGGCTAAAATGCAAGATCGCGCATCTATACAAATCCCTTGTAATTTGCAATTTTTGTATGCGCATGACAATACAGTAAATGTACACTGTAAAGCCTTTTTATATATTCCTATAACTTTGCATAATTTTTTATCAAGATACATTTTATTATCTCTTTTTTGTGGTTTTTTCTAGTACCATATGCTAAGTATTATATGTTGGCTTTTTTTATGCAGTGTGCACAAAATGCATCTTATGAGCAAGTTGTGTCAAGTAAAAAACAGATATGTATTATATTGGGTTTGTGTATTTAACCTGCGTACTTCAATATTATTTTAAAATGTTTTGAAACTGAAAAAGAACTTTAAATTACCGATATATGCAACGATAATGCCACTACAAAAAACGGCTAGTTTTCGATATAACAGCAGTAATCGCTGTGTCGCGTATATAAAATCAATTTTAAATAATTTACTTCAGATATGCATATTGGCGTAATAAAATAAACAGTTCTACTAAAATCTCAACATTAAATTGTTTTTTCAAATATTTTCGCTTTTTAAAAAACTTTTTTTAACTCAAAAAAATATGCAGTTGTTTTTTGTATATTCCCATACAAGATGTAATAAAAATACAATATTGAAATGTTTTCTACCGGAGATGTTATATTTTATATTCTATTTTGGAGCGGGTATTGATTGATGTGGCAGCTTTTTTATATACTAAATAATAAAAAACTTTGCCACTGTAGATGTATTGAAAGACGGATTGCATCGGGGAACTCGAAGCACGGGCCTCAATAAACCTAGGCTTAAAGTTTTACAAAATGAAGTTGTTACTGACACAAGATTTTTCTTTGGCAAAAAACTACAAAAAAAAGATATGTAAATGTAAGTTTGACAATCAAAACCATTTTTTTGGGATTCAAAGCAATCTAAAAAAAAAAATGTGAGTTGAAATTGTACATAAATCGGTTTTTTATGCAGCTTTGCCTTTTTTTGTTTTCTACGCTATGCGCTTATGTAATATTGTTTTTACAGTTTAGTTAACCTATATATTAATAAAAAATACAAAAGACTATAAAAATCAAGTTGACAAACTTGTGCTGAATCATTTTTTGATTTTTTTATACATTACCCTGGTAGTAAATTAAACTGTATATATGTAAATAACACATAGATATAAAAAAGAACTGTTTGTTGTGTTAGATAATAACACTATGGATATGTTTTTTTATGTGTGGTTAGTATGTGCGAAGCAAATACGATATAGCTTTTCTTATGGAAAATTAATTTTAAACAAACTAGGATTCGCTTTTAAAGTACACGCAGTGCTATTTTTTACATTCTTTTGTATAGTAAGATGTATCTTTTATCTATTTGACTGCAAACAAATACAAATTGCGTGATGTACATATTTTTTGCTTGGATCTTGTAAAATAAATACGAACCCGCGTTTGATTTTACGATTTTTTCTCGAAAAAATTATGCCTTTTTAAATATGCACTTAAATACAATACAAACGCCTTTTCTAGTGGATGTCTATTTACACTTTCATAAAAAAATTATGGTTTTTGCTGTGACTATTAAAAACGTATAAAAATAACCTTTTTGCTTTAATTAAAAACGTAGGATATGCGTCATACTTTTTTTGCATTTTATTTTGGAGGTAGTTTGCAGATTACAGAAAATCTGTTATAAAAACATTATTTTTGCATTTTTTTACATGATACAAAGATATGTTTTTATGTATTAATTATGTACGAGCTATTTGCTTTGCATATCGTTATATTACAAAAATTTTTTAAAATTTTTAACAATTTATAAGGTATCTATTGAATAAATTTTTTGCCTAAAAATAATTTAATGCAATTTTTAAAGTGTAAAGAATACCCTGTCTACACATTTCATGTTAACCTTTTGTTTTACTTTATGATTTCTATATTCAAACTTTCTAATAAATATACGTGAAAAATAATATATTTTTTTAAGCTGATTCGATATTAGTTTCGCTGCAAATTGCTATGGCAGAACACATATTACATCAAAAAATTAATTTTTGTACTGCCTATCATTACAAATTTTTTATAAATAGAAATAAGCCCTATAAAAAATGTGATCTAGGTCCCGATAATAAAAAGTCGTGCTTGAACAATGTTAGATCTTTTTTGTTATTAAAAATTTTTAATCTGCAGTTTTACAAAAAAATTAAATGATTAGAAGCGCGAATGACTAAAAAATATAATAAAAGAAAATAGTAAAAGCAGTTAAAATATTTTTAATATGTTTGTATACAAATATGAAATAACTAGGCATACAAATGAACTGCAAGCTTTTCTGTTTTATGTTTATGAAAAACGAAAGTATAAAAAAATGCATAACGACCTAAATAAACGCGTCTTATACAGAAAACAACCTGCATTTATATGCTAATAAATATATATACATTTTTTTTGTCTAATATAAACTTTCGAGTTAGCATAAATGTGGTTTTTAAGAGCTTAAAAATTCTGTGAAAACAAACATAGGTTTAGATTTATGTATAAATAGGTGAAAAATTCAAATTTTTTTTATGTCTTACATCATCATTTATTTGTCCCAGTGCACTGGTAGATGTAGGTATACGAATTCCTAAAATATCCGATAATTTATTATGGATATTAGACTATCGAATTAAACAAAAAGACTGCTTGTAACTTAAACGATAACTGTTTTATTCACTAACAGAATGAGTTGACAACAATTGTCATTGTCATTTTCATGTATAGTATAATTAAATATGAAGCAATAACAGTAAAAACGAATACATGTTTCTTATCTATTAAATTACTGCAATGGTACTAATTTTTTGATGGTATGGATGGCAGCCTTTTTTAAATCTGACCTTTGTCTTAGACAAAAAGGGTTGGAAAATGTTCACTTATATTTTAACAGAGAACGTGCAATTAATTGTCTGCGCTAATAGAAAAATCCGGTTATAATACTGTAAAGTTATTATAAAAAGATTTTTTGGTAAATAAAATATGTCATGGGATGTAAACTTACTATGTAGTAAAAAAATAAATTTATAATAAGAAAAAACAATATGAGTCTTACCATATTGTATTAATTTTATAGCTCGGTTATTAGCTTCTTATATTTTGGTTAAATAGTGTTCTGATATTTTAGAGTAAATAATACCACAATAATGAAATCTGCATTGTAAACAGTTTTGGTTGTTTTAGGGGCGGTAATGTATATTAAACCCCGCCTGAACGACTTTTCTTTGCTTAAAAATCAATTTAAAGTTAAAGTTGGCTACTTTTTCTGTTAGCCCGTTTGTATTTCCTATAAAAAAAAACACTATTAATAAAGATCTACCTTTTGAGCCGATAAATGTTTATTTTTTTATATTTGAAAATCACTGATAATACTTTTAGTTGCAATTTATGCCTTTTTATATTGTTCCTAAGCAGATTTTTGTATTTTTTTGTTTCCTGAAGCCGGACTTCTTGTAAATTAAACACACTCATAGAGTTTTAGATGATAGGTACAATAATCCATAGTTATAGACGACGATTTTGCTACTGCTTTCCATGGAACCGAATGTATACCAAAGTCGAAGACTCCGGAATATGCAGTAGATACAGAATATGATAATATAAGATTTGAAGATTTGGTAATAAAACCTGTTATTGAATAGAGAATATAAAGATGAGGGTTTGACGATAAGAGGGGCCATTTTGTATCTCATGGATAATGGCATGTTGCAGCGATAAAAAAATTATCGACAAAGGTCTAGAAGAGAAAGACATTTGCAGGGAAAAAGCGATGGTGAATATAAAGAATACAAAAGCTTGTTGAAGGTCCTGTATGTATCAGAAAATTTATTTTTATCTTATAAGAATACAAAAGTGGTACGTTGCAATTATACTTGACTTAAATACTATTATGTAATAAAATAAAAGACAGTTGAACTTTTATATGCAATAAATAAATTAAATTTTTGTTTTTTTTGATCATTACTTGCGTTCAGTTGCTGTTCATACAAATAAGCATTTTCTTTTACGGAATTTTATACAACTTTTTTCGGATATTAATATTTTTATATTGATGACCCTTTAAAACTTCAGTCGGCCCAATTTGTTAATTGCCCAAAAATCACTATAGAGGTGTTATAAGACTTACATGAATGCTTTAAGTCGCTCTATAGATGTAAAATAAAATTGAAATATATGCAAATTTTACACAAAATAACGACTAAATTTTATCAAAATATTATATCAAGTATGTTTTTTTTTTTCGCAAACCAATTTTTTGACATATTTTTCCATGCGGCAGTTTATGTATGTATTTTTCAAAGCCTTCTAATTTGAAACAACCAAAAAATAAATGTCAGGACAAAAAAGTCGATTCATAAACAAGTGACGACCATTGCTAAACTGCAACTAACGTGCAAAAGAACCTTATGGACATTTACAAAGTTATATAAACGTTTTCTGTACACCTTGGTCTAGAACGTATTGCAGTTTTCCATGCGCTGGTGTGGGGACGGATGTGCATCATGTGGTAAGTTGCGGTTTAGTGCAGCGAGATGTATATGTCATTTACCGAAGTACCAAAAATACGAACAGGGTATTTGTACAACATCCACTACCCTGGGCAGCGGTTTCTGCCGTTTTGTTCGTAATTTGCCCGGATTCGGTGTAGCGTGGTACCTTTACCTTCTCTTGTGCCTTTACCCCACCCAAAAACAATTATTGATTTATAAAATAAAAAATAAAAATAAAAAATATATATTTTTAAATTATGCATATATTTGTAATAAATTCCATCTTTCTTATCTCTTGTGATTAAGCAAAAAAATAAGATGCGTATGTTTGAATTATGCGTAAAAAATGATTCAATTATTTCTATTTGTGTTTTATGTAGTTATAAGCAGTTTTTAAAAGTATTTATTTTTTTACATAGAAATAATGGTTTAAATCTTACCAGAAAAATATTATTATAGTTTTTATAAAAGATGTATACCAAATTTTTAAATATGCATGTTTTGCATGTTTTGCATGAGTTGCATGAGTTGCATGTTTTGCATGTTTTGCATGTTTTGCATGTTTTGCATGTTTTGCATATTTTGCATGTTTTGCATGTTTTGCATGTTTTGTTTTTTGCTAGCATCTTTCTCGAGATAAAAGTAAGTAAAGATCGATACAAATCCTATTGCAATACTGTTCCCTCCATTGTCTCAAATTTTTGTCATTTTTGTCAATAGCTGCAGGCCTTAAAAGATCATATACGCAGAAAACATACATAAAATGGGAACAATGTACAGTGTAAAATATTTTGATAGGTTTTCCACTTATATAAAAATTCAAGAAAAAACACTAAAAAAACAAAGATCCTTTTTTGATATATAAATAATATGCAAAACTTTCTTACAATCAATTACAAGCGCATTTTTTTATTTTTTATGTCCCAAAAATTAGACACAAGTAAAAAAAAAAAAGTATTTTAAGACGTAGTTGATTATTTTTTGTGTATTTTTTTATATACAAATTTAACATGTAAATGATTCTTACACAAGTTCTCTCAAATCTTTCTATAATTCCAAAGAAGTATCATTGTGTTTTTTTTTTGTTTTTCTGTAAGATTTTATTATAATGGAAACCATCGAAAATTAAATACTTCACATTGCAGTTGCGTAATCAACAAGAGGCCGTGGGGGCCTACGCACCTCTAAATACAACAGTGTAGTCAGAATTTATGCGGGATCTTTTTTAGGGCGTAAAACATACGAAAAAAACTTTTTTTAACATAAGTACTATATATAATTTTTTTTAAATTATAGAAAACGGAGGCTTAAATATTTTTTTTTCCGAGTAAAATTTTTTTATTTTATGCCCTACCAACTGAAAAAAAATCCGGTTACGCCACTGGTACAACATTGTTACTATTTGATATATGATTTTTGAGTATAAGATGTTATTAAGGCATAATCTATTTTTAAAAAAAGACAAAATTTAGATAAAAATGGAAATATGTACCTTAATTGAATTGTTCTTAGTGTGCTATAGAACCCAATAGAAAGAATCTAAAAAAAAACTGAAAAATGCAAAACATGCATATGTAAAAAATTGAATTTATTTTTTTTTACAATTTAAAATAAACTTTTGTTAGGGGATATGTCACATTTGACTTTTTTGAAAAAAAAATAAGTATGTAAAAATACTGCTAAACAACTAAAAAAACAAATTTTTATAATATGTAAAATATGTATTGCATAATGGGTAAAATTTATTGAATATTAACCATCCCCGCCTCAAAACGGTTACCTTATCATCATATCGCCAGTTTCATTTTAATCATGATGTCTCTTTTTACTTATTTTCCCTATATTATTTTTAATAAGATTTAAATTTAACCACAGATATGCACTTCTTTGCTTCTGCATCAAATCGCCATGCGTCATGAAAGTATTAACCCGTTTAATTTTATGTTTTTCTCTCCATATTCATCCTGCATCTCAGTTTTCCCTGTCGCTGTTGAAATCTCGTAGCATGTTCTCGTAAAAAATATTTGCTGTCACTAGTTCCTTGTATCATTTTTCCAACCTCCATTGGGCTTTGCTGAATTTCGCCATGATACGATTTATTAAAAGCGCCCTATCGTATCCTCTTTCATTTTAAAATTTAGTCATGTTCAAGTTTTTATATTGACTCTCTTAAAAGTTTTTTAGGCGCGCTTTGCGTCCATTGCTTCTTTGTGACGGCACTAACACATGTACATGATGCCTTATATTTTGCTTGCTGAAATTTCTAGCTAGATCATGTAAAAAACCTCTGCCATCATCCGTGAAAAGTTCAAGTGGTACAACATACTTACACTTTTTTGCACAATCACTACATTCGTGACAGCATTTAGATGTTGAATACTTCGCAATAGGCGAATCCTGTACAGTGTTCTTTTGCCAGCAAAATGCGACACTTCATGTCGTAACTCTATAAAAACAATGTCTTGAATCTATATTGTTATATTCGTTTCTACGACGTCACAGCCACCGGAATTGTTCATATTTATTTTCTGGCAATAATGCATCTTGAATGCATTTTTAAACCGTCTATCTCATTCCTAACCAAAGAAAACCATGTTTTTAGTGTAAATACGTGGCAAAACTACTCTATGATTAAGCCTCATCCCCTTTTTTACACAAGATATCTTTAGTTCAGAAATAGTTTCACATTCTTTATGTCCCATTTTTAAACACCTAATAAGATAAAGTATGTTTTTCTATTTGATGTCGCGAAATTCTTCCACTCGCGATTCTATATTCTTTGGCTGTTTTCTTCGGCTCCTCTATATGTATGTTGCGTAAAGCATTGCGTCGACATAGTTTTTTGGTTTCGTAAATTTAAAGTTAAAATCAAACTCCTGAATGCGCACTTTATCTATTAATTCAATTATAATTATAATATAGTTAATTGCGGTTTTGGTGTTAGACCTTGTGGTCAGTTACCCTTTTAAAGTATTGACCACGAACCTCATACTAGAGTTCCCACGCCAAAATAAACAGAATAAAATTATTGTATATAAATCTCTGTTTCGAATTTCCGGTGGTGCAAACGGTTTACCTTGCATATTTTGCGATCAGTTACTCATTTCCTCTTTGCAGGAAAAGCAACGAAATTCAGTTCTACATTTGCTGCGTCTGTCGGCTTTAAAACTCTTATGTGTAATTTGATATGGGCAGCGATGTCTCATACGATAGAAATTTTTTACCTTACTGCATTCCATTTCAATGTCTTTTTACCATATCCATAAATTACCTTGCCAAGTGCAACTTTTTGTGTACTATTGGTGTAAAAAAAAACTGTCAGGCAAACTTCTGCAACACCCTCAGCTACACCTAAATTCAACTTTTTTCTTTTACATTGATTGGCACTGGGCACAGCACCGCCTTATTTTTGTTCAATATTTGAGGGTGTCTGCATACTAACATCTATTTCACATTTTTGAATTTGCACGTGATTCTTGCATAGTTGTAATTTCTTCTTGTTGTTTGTTAGCTTGTTTTGTTTTCACCTAGAAAGTATTCATCGCAAAATGTCATCGTGTTCTTCTCTTCCCTTTGCATAAACAAGTATACGCCCATGTAAACTATTACACTCTTACCTCAAGGCTATCCTGCACTCGCGTCATGACTCTCTGCATTATTTAGACGCAACTTACTACCCTTACATCATTGAGTGCCACTGATACAAACTTAAATCGAACTCAAACGCTGTTTAGTATGCAGTATCTTGCTTTTCTATATTGGCGTAGAATCCCTCTTTAAGATCTAGGTTTGGCAACACACAAAAACGCTTGTAGCATTTAAAACAACTTTAGTGTTTCCTGACTGGTACGGGTCCTTTCCACTTTATTCATGAAGAGCAATATAATAAAAAACTATTTCAAAGTCATATTTGGTTTCTGTATTGCGTTTATGGGATTTCTCTAACATATTGCCAGATCTACTTACTATTTTTCTGCGTTTTCAGTTTCATTAATTTTCATCTACTTGCCCCGTTAGGTTTTGAATGACTATTTGGCCACATTTCATTAGTTGTTTTCTTGCCTTCGTTTTTAATGCTACACTTCACTATAGGGCAAACTTCTAAAAACGAAGTGTTATTACTAATTACTGCACGGAAGTGCGTGTTCATTTTACGAAGTAACACTACAGATGTCTTGTACTTTTGAAAACAGAAATATCGCTTATTTTATATATAGGGAAGACTATGTTTATAACATACGTGTAAAAGTCTATGTACCTTTTTTTGCTTTTAATTATTAAATTAAAATCATTTGCGATTTGCCCTGTTTTTAAACATCGGAAAAATCCAATGGGTTTTCTCATGTATAATCTAAAGTATCTCCTCTATCAAATCTGCTATCTTCTTATCCATTTTACTTTTGCGCTCTTAGAGCTGTACATTTTCTGCTTCGATTTTTCCACTTTCTCTTCTTTGTCTGTCTGTACAATCTTTGTTACTTCCGTGCATAGTTCCCCTTTAATCTTTTCCTAATTTTGTGTTCCCAACAAATGTAAAAAAAAATTGCTTTTAATCCATAATTGCCAAACTCCATCTCAGCAGCCTCGTCGTTTCATCCAGTACGTATGTTCTAGAACTTCATCATATACTCAATTGTTATAAACCCAATTAATATATTTTAGTCTTTCTTGCTGCTGACGTTTTACTTCCCACTTCCTTTTGTAGGCGTCGCCATGTGAAATATGTATTTCAAAGGGGGTATTATTTTTTAAATATTCTACAATATATATATCCAATCATTTTTTTCTGCATAATTTGCGTAAAATGTAACTTTTATTTTTTTGCTAATCACAACTGAAAAACTGAAATGAAATTAGTAACAAAAATATGCAAATTTGGGAAATAATTTTTTTTCAATTGTTTTAAAAGAATTTTTTTGTGTGACGGGGTAACTTACTACGAAGGGAAAATATAAAACTTGGGTTTAGTACTGCGCTAGACTCAGTGCTAAAATCCTTTGGAGGCTCGGGGGGGGGGGGGAGGGTGGGGGAGGGTGCTTCGGAGGGATGCGGGGTCAAGCTTCTCTGGATTTTTGACCCACGTATTCGGTGTGAGCTGAGCACCCAATTATAGTTTTTGTATTTTTTATTAATTAAAGGCCTTTAAATAATATTTTTTTTTTAAAATAAAAACTTTATTGAATAAATGTTTATACATAAGTGTTCATAGCAGCATGCATCCACGTGGCTTTTTGTTGCAGTTTTTTTTGTCTTCAAAAAATTTTTCGAAGTTATGTAAAATGTTAAATATTAGAAATTAAATTAGTTAGTAAAAAATATATAGGATAATGAGAAAACAAAAAAGTCACTTAATTTGCGTTTTAAACTTAATTTACAAAACTATTATTATTATTGAGACAAAAGCTTTTTTTATACTTACAAATGTACTTAAATAAATGCCTTTAATACTATAATAAATATTGCGCGTCTTTATATCACAAAAATGCGCTAATACTAAAATTAAATACACTGTTTGCACGTTTAAAGCAATTACGAGTACAGTTTTTACGTAACACACAGGTACGGATTTGACTTTTTATGGCCCCGGGGGCACTTTTTTTTTCTAAACCCTTTTTTTTAAAAAAATTATAAAGTGATAGGCAGTACTACAATCCAGTTTTTTATTTTACATTTTTTGCGTATAGCAATTTTCTGTTAAAGTAAAATTGAATCAGCTGAAAAAAATTATATTTTTTTTGCGTATATTTATTATAAATGCAAGAAATATAACCCATAAAAAAGTACAAAAGTTTTACATAAATGCGTAGATGCATTTTGCAGTAAGCAAAAATTCTTTATTTAAATTTTGTTGTGAAAAAATTAATTTGGAAGTGTCTTTTATAATTAGTAAAATTATTTACATTTTTGTTTTGTATTTGAGTTAAAAAAACATAGCTCTAACACAATTCCGTTCAAAATTTTAATTATATGTTCCGCAAACGTAAATGCGACAAAAAAAAGATATTAAAACTGATTTTCTAGTTAATTTGCAAACAACTCCCCATAATAAGTTGTATATATGCTTTTCACGCAAAATTACTAGAAAAAGTGAAATTATAAACAATTGATATTTATACGTTTTTTTCTTTCACAGCAAGTACCACACTATTATAAACAAGCTTAGATAGACATCCACATCTCAAAAGCATATTAATTGTATTCTATGGCATATTTAAACAGGCATAACGTAATTTAAACAATTCGAATACCAAAAGCGGTTATATATATTTTTTAAAAATATCCACACAAAAAAAAAATATGTAAAAGGCGGATTTTTTTTTGCCTTCGATTTCTACTACCGTTGACTTTAAAAAAAAAACACAGAAAGCACTGCTTGTACTTTTAAAGCGTATTTTACAAAGTAAACAATATTTTTGATAAAAAAAATCTTTATATAATTTTTTTTTTTTTCGCATTAATTAACAACACAAAAAAGCTAATACATGCAGTTATGTTCTAAAAACAATATACATTCATGTTTTGTACATTTGCGTTGTTTGAAAATATTGCGTGTGTTTCTAATTGGTGTACTTATATAAGTAAAATGGAATAATTCTGCCAAAGTTTGTTTACTAATTTTTATTTTCTATTCATTATTAAAAAATAGATTTTTTTTTGCTTACAAACGTTATAAAATTAGCACATCCAAATAGCTCGTAGCTTGTTTTAAAAATTTGACGTATTTTAAATAGTAAAATGCAAAAAATAAGCTTATAACGCAAGTGTTTCATATTTCATTATTATGAATTGTTTTTCATATTGGCATGATTTCAAATCTTGCATTGACATATCTATTTTATTTGTTGCTAATTTTTAAATAAAAAATTTCGTCACAAAAAAAATTTTTGGGCCCCTAAGCCGGGGCCCCAGAGCCCATGTCATCAGTGCCCGATCCTTTAATCCGTCCCTGGACACACACTTCAAAATAACGATTTTTCTTGTAATTAACCTTTGGTGGAATACATTGACACTCGGTTGAAAGCGCAAAAAGTAGCTTAAGGATAAAAAACATTTATAATAACAAAATACTAAATTTTTACTTTTTTTTTACATACATGCAAATAAAATTGTATGTAAAGTAATTATATAAATATAGAATGTAAATATAGAAACAGTCATTTTTTTTTTTTGCTTTTTATGCTGACTTTGGTCATCGTACAGTGTTCTTTTATGCAAGTATACACTTTTTGCCAAACCTGAAATTTCCGTACAAACAAAAAAGTCAGCTATTATCATTCTGTTGCATTAAGCATACGTAAACGAGGAAAAATATATTAACAGCGCTTGGATAGTTTTATAAGCATCAAAACAGCGTAAGTGCTGTTTTTATTTTGCATCACTGACTAAAACTATTTAAGTGTTTTTTAGTAGTATGCGTCTTGATAAATTTTTTAGTAAAAACGATAACATACATCTTTTGGACGCCGGATCTATAAACTTGGGTTTATCGACACAAAAAAAGTATCAGCACAATATTACGTATTTTATTTTTCTTTTTTTTTGTTGTCTTTATATCTAAAATCACTTCAATTTTTATACTGATGTTTATAAGTTTATATTTCACTAGGTGCAAAATAGGCATATTAACTTTTGCCGGCGTGTATCTTTTACCGATTACGACTTAGAAGTCAAATTTAAGTAATATGCCATTTAATTTAAAACTGTTTAGAATAAAACACAATTTTGGTATGCAAATATGTAAAAGCTGTGCACGGACTTTTTTGAATGGCGTTTTTTGTTGACACCTTACAATTATCTGTAGTATAGAGGTTAAACAAGCTGTCCAAAGACTTAGTTTGCGCCAATTTTTTTACAATCAAGCTTAAATCTTGTAACTGTTATGCGCAGCGTGCACAAAATTACGTGCTACATTGTAATAGTCTACAGGCGCTTGATGCAAGTATAAAGAAAGATTTTTCTTACACAAAAGTAATAATCGAAATGCAATAAGAATACAGATTT
>JAQFYM010002782.1:0-21617 GCA_034694785.1 Agrenia bidenticulata
TTTCTTTTCGTCTAAATGTCATTTTATTTTTACCCCCCCCCCCCCTGACAAAAATCCTGCTGACGCCCATGCCCCCCTTCAGAAAATTTTTTACGCCTGAATTTAACAGGGGCCTTTTTTTGTGCAGCGATTTTTTTTCATTTTAATAACCCAAAAAAAAAATTTAAATATAAATTTTTCTAAAAAAGGTAGAAATTGCAAAACATCATAAAACAAGGTTTTAAAGCCATATTCTGATAAAAAACTATCATCGTCTCTGGCTATAATATCACTGGGTAACGCCACTAAATAGATGTCAAATAAAACAAATTGCCAATGTAAATGCAAATGAAAAATTCATAATGGCTTATAAAATGAGCTACCAAAAAAAAAATTGAAAATCATTTATTGTATACATGAGAGATATAACAAAAAAAACAAGCGCAAAACAAAATCTTAAAAATGGTATTTGTAAATCCAAAAAATATATTTTTACTTCTAAGATATACTACTGAATTATATAATAAATAGATAATAAAAGTCACTTATGCGATACTAAATATATTCAATTGCACATATTATTAATGCAAACAGCATAGGAAAAAAAACCTTGCATATATTTTTTTTTAAAAAGCTTTAAAAGAAATTTGCATGTTTTGAGCACGCACTGTTTAAATAATAAAAAAACCAGTCATAAAGTTATAAAGATCATAAAACCTTTATATATGTTAATAATATATTGTATAGCAAAATCTTTTGCTATGTGTGTAGAAATAGTAACTGAAGATCTAATTACATTTCAAATTGTTTCCTTTATTGAAGTAATCGGGTTGAGTTGAAGTCCATTTAAACAACAATCTTAGTGCCTTTTTGTACACCGTATATTAACAAAGCAAAACAAAAAAAGTATTTTGCTTGCTCTTTGATGCTTTTCTAAAAGATATTTTGGAGCCTTTATAAACCCGGTACTCGGGTTTCTTATATCAGGTTTTACAAGACTTAAAGTAATGGGTTTTTGTAAACTTCTGTCTGCATCAGATTACACTGGAAACAATGATTGTGACTCCGGGCTAAAAATTGTGCATATAGAATTCTCCTGTTTTTGTTAAAAACAACCAATTTTTTACAAAAAATGCACTTTGTAAAGGTTTAAAATTTTTAATGCATAACATAGCAACACAACTGATTATAGTAATTGGAGAAATGTTTTTATAAATGTATTTTACAAAACAAGTTTTTTTTTACTGCAATATTGAATGATTGCTTCATATATAAAATACAAACTACAAATTTATGTGTGATGTCCAATGTTCTTAAGAAAACGTAGTTTTTAAACGAATAAAAAATTATATTTTTTATATTTATAGCAATTAAGAGTTTTCTTAAAAAAGCAATGTCAGATATAAATTTTTTGAAAAGTTATAAACACTTAACCGTTACTAGAATTCGAAAATTTGACGGCAAATGACAATTGATTTTGCTTAAGATGTTTAAACGGTTTTGTAATGCATACGTATTAAAATTATAAAAAGCGTATGTGTAAAATTGCACAAAATATATGTTTTCATCAATTTTTTATTTGGAAAAATTTATAATTAGATTAAGACAATAATAATAAAATTTAAACAGTATAAATATAATTATTTAAATTTTTAATTATTTTTTTATGTTGGTCTGCTCTTTCTTAATTCTTTTTGATGTATTTTTTAGACGTAAGTTAAAACTTTTAAAATGGCGTCATATTGCACTTTTATAGATAGTAAAGTATGTCTGCACATTTGCATAATTTTTTTTACGCGCAAAAACATAATCAAATTTATTTTGTTGGGTTTACTGAATACCTGCTAAATATACCAAAGGCTATGAAAAACAGATTGAAATGTATTTTTTCTATACTTTTTTTTTCTACATAGTAATTTCTATTGCCGCTAAATATTAACTTAATAAAAAAAGCCAAATGTCCTAATATAGGAATGTGTTAAAAATACAGTTGCCTATTTTTTTATTTGATTAAAAACATTGCACGATCCCTATTTAATTAGTTGAAACAAAAATACATTTATTCAGTGTGATTGTCTTGCATATTTTGTGTTGTATATTTCCATCCTATTTACATATTTATACTTTCAGTGTGTTTTCACAGACATCCTATAATGCAAAATAGTGTTGTATTTTCTATATTAATATTTGTTATAATTTGATGAATCAGTTACAGACCTGCACAGTCTAGTAATTCTCCGACAGGATCAACCGGACTGCATTTTTACGCGCATAATCACCTCGAATTAGATCGAAAGGTATATAAGTGAACCAGATGCATAAAAAATGCCAGAACTGTATTTACATGGAAAAAACTTGTTAAGTAATCCTTTAATATTCATAAAAGAACAACAGTCGTTTACAACCAGCAATTAATTTACATGTATTACAACTTTATAAACCATATTTTATAACAATGGGCATAAATGCGTTTTATTTACCCATAAAGTGTTCTTTTTTTATCGTTTTCGTAAATAGAAGTAACTTATTTTTACGACATTAGTAATGTCAAAAAAAATTGCGGATAAAGCTGGTAGCATGTAAATTTTGTAAAATTTATCTTGAATTTCTTATATGTGCATATGAGTGCAACAAACTGAAAATCACAGTTGATAATAGAAGCAATTTGTTGTTGATTAAACTAGAAAATATTTGTTTGTAATATCATACTAGAGCAGTTTTTTCTAAAAATGAATAAGTCGATTTTTTAACTTTGTTTTCTTATATAAAAAAAAGAAGAAAACTATTCTTGATGAAAGATAACCAAACGTGACCGGCTCGCCATCCGGTCTGATCCAGCGCGGTCAATAAACAAACCGTACATGTCTTAGACAAAAATATAAAGTAATCTGTACCTAACATTCCTTAATGATACTGTTGTGTTTTGCTTTTTCTATATAGTATTACCCATGTCTTACATCGTTCAATAGGCCCTTTGTATAATTACATATTGTAAAGGCAACCTTAAAAACTAAGGCTAAATAAACATATTCTATCCTTTATGAATTAATCTTTAGCATTCCCTTTTTATTTGTTCTAAGTGTGCAAAGTCTTTTTAAAATTTCTACTTCATGTATTTTTCTAATTTATAGGCAATAAATTATGTTATACAGGCCATCATAGTGGCAAAGATTTTGTTATCAGTAGGGTCGACCAAATGCATTTTTTAAATCTTAAATGCATATTTTATACCATAAATGCATATTTTATGTTTTAAATGCATATTTTTTATGCATTTTTTATATTCTTTATATGACCGAAATTCAAAAATTATTTTTATAGAAATCATGTCCGTATGGTAAAAATATACAGATAATTTACAGTTAGTCACCTTTCACGTGTTCTATTTTTAGAGGTACAAAGAGTATCGTAAAACCCCAGTAAATTCAATAATAATAAGAACATGTGGATAGAGAAAATGCGAAAAAAATCTAAATAATAACAGATTAGGTTTTTTTTACAATAATATAATCAAAAAATGACATCCACAATAAATTTTATTATTAATATTTTATTGATCTAACATTTAAGTATAACATGAATTCTCCTTTGTTCCTTAAGCTCACTAAAAATTTAAAATTATTAAATTTAAATTGTTATTTTGTATTTTTTCGGCATTTTCTTATTGTAAAATATTTTTTCTATAATTATTTAAGAATGTTTTTCACCCACTTTTTACACTTTTCGTATTTTGTTTCCAGATTTTTACATTGGTCTTTAAGGTCGTCAAATTTAGTACACTTTTTTAATAATATCTTGGTTTAAAGTTTACTTAAAAAACAAAAAAATATGGTGCTAAATTATAAATGCATATTTTGACTGTTTAGACGTTATAAATGCATATTTTTGCATACTTTTTATGCATTTATGGTTGACCCTAGTTATCAGCGACATCTGTTTAAAATTTAATAGTTGTCTCAAAAATTCAATGTCGATTTATTAAAGAAAATAACAAGCAACTGGTAAAATAATATATATACCAGAAAATTTGTATAAAGACTACGTATTGTATTTTACAGAAACAAAACCGGTCAAAAATAGACTAAAAATACATTTGTTTATCATATATACACAATTTGTACTAGTTAAGGGGTCTTTAAAATCGCACCCTCCTGTATTTTCAACCACAAAAAATAAAAATGCATAACATTGTTTATTGCTAAAGAACAGATAAATATGCACGTAACAAGTAATTTTAGCATATAAAAACTAGTTTAAAGTATGATATACTTGATTTTAGTTAATTTTATGATTCCTTCATTTAGAATATAATCAAAAAAAAAATGTGTGTTTTTTTTTAAGCTTTTATATAATAAGTTGGGTTTTTTTTTGTAATCTTGTAAATTTAAAACCAGTTTACGTTCTAAAAAGAATTTTTTTTTACTATAACCTTTTTAGTAAAAGTTACTCGCTTTTATATCTACAATCTTTTTTTTAAAAAATCTGTACCGAAAAAACATGTTATATAAATTGCTTTTGATCTAGTAAAATATTTCATATGTCCCGAATGTTAAAAGAACTGTGTTGACTTGATTAAAATCGTAGCAAATGCCAAGATATTCGGGCCGTGGCGTTTTTTCTTTATTTAGAAACGTTTTTAACTAATAATGGTTTTTTTTTGATAAAAACTTAATTTATACGGAAAAAATCTTTAAAACTGTTTCAAGCTATATAAACTCACACTTGTTTGTTTTTTTTTTTTTTGTTTTTTAAACCTAGTGATTAAAATGTTTTTATCACTTTTCTTTAACATAAAAAATTTTTGATATTGTTACTACAAGTGTTTTTTGTCTTTTTGTAGTATCCAGGTATACACAAAAAAATACTGTTTTTTGGTTTAAAAATATTTTTAACATTATAAGATAAATGAACCTTGCGTACAATACAAAGTCAAAAATGTGACTACGTCAGAAATTGCATAAAAACATGGTAATAATCCTATAACATACTTAAAAAACGTGCAAAATTTGTATTTTTATTAGAGTTGTGGTATAGCAGTAATTACAATTAGTTATTAGTATTAAGTATTATATATAGTTATTATTAATAATTTTACTTGTACCCTAATTGAGATACATACTTTTGACGGGTAATCAATACACAAAGAATTATTAAGTGTGAGTTTTACGTTTTGCACTGTCTAGGCGGTAAAAGTACAAATGCCAATAATGAAAATATAAGAATATATTTCAGAATTTATCATTTTTGTAGAATCACATATCATATGCGCATCCTAACCTAGACACTGCCTATATTTTTCTGATTCATAATATGTTAAAAAGGCAGATTTGACATAGTGATTCACTTACGTCTGTATAAAGAAAAACATTCGTGTTTTTCGGTAAAATATACAACTTTAAAAGATAAAATTCTACAATATCACTTTACAGTATTTTTATTATTTTTTTAAAACAGATACATATTTTTGTTAATTGGAATTAACAATTTTTTTTTGTTTGTTTATGGTGTAAATTGTGTAAATATGTTTTTTGTTTTAAGGTGAACACAATGAGTATGCTGGTAGTCACTTTAATATAATTCTTTTTATTGTTATGATTGCTCTTGAATATTTAAAAACTTAAACTATCTAGAAATTGTAAATATTTAATATTTACTCATTAGTTTATTTTATATAATGTTATTTAGGGTGTGTTTTTCTTTTCACCATGGAGAATTTTTATATTTCATCCATGGATGATTTTTTTAACCATGGAGAAAAAAACCACCTGTTATTTTTTCCATAAATGATGTTTTTATTTAAAATACTTTTATACCTTTCTATGTTATAAAATTATTGTAACTTGTTTTCTATTGATGAAGACGAGGATCTATTACTTTTGCTCTTAATTTTTTTTAATAAAGACAACGGTATGGTTACTCAATGAGTGAAGAACACAGACTGTTTTAAATTTACTTGATATTTATTTTAATCATGACTTTAGAGTAATGCAAAATATTGTAAATATTTTTTGGATGTACTTATTCCGAGAAACTAGCAACATATATACAGTTATTTTAACAGAATATATCCTTATTTTTTTGTATTTTACTGCGAGAAACATAACATAAAGAGACATTCAGAGTCAGTTTGGCCATTCCACGACCTATATAAAAAAACAAATAAAATCTTCACGTCATCTGTTTATTTTATATGATGATGAGTTTAAAAAGCTTCATACACATGATGAAAATACAACTCTTTCTGCTGGTTGGCAAAGTTTTAGAAATATTTCTAGAACTTATATTGCCATTGATGGCATACTTAGGCGAAAAAAGACCTAATTTTATATCCACAACGTTTTATGCGCCGTCATTTCTATTGTTCGTTGTACTTTTTTTTAGATGGGACTATAAAGGCAAAATTAGATTTGTTTTTGTCTCGGGTATAGAAACTCATATTGGTCATTTTTGTTGTAAAAAGCAATTATGTTGTCTTGCTAAACTTTATCCGTTCGGGTAACATAAAATCGTGGATAGCGTATTTTAAGAAGCCCAGTATTGTTAAAAACAGCCCTTTTCTGCTACCGGCGATCATGATATAATGTTTCCAAATTATTGTCAACACAGAAAATAAAGCATGAATGCGTTGATGGCGTAAAAGCTTAAAATTTAAAAAATTTGCATGTTACTTATCAATGGAGAAAGAGAATTTTATCGAACTACGTGTATTGCGTGTTTATCGATACACAATATATTTATTGATTACGAAGAATATAGAAAAATGTAGTAATTTTTTTTTATGCATCTAAACCCATTTTTAGTTTAATTTATTGCTCAATTGGGTTTTGAAATTATTATACATTTTTCTATTGTACTCTAATTTTTTTTTAAAAAAAAATCTACCATTTTTATTATTGATTTTTTATAATTTAATCTTTATTTTTACTGTATATTTTTTTAAGTGATTGTAAGAACAAAACTTAGCTGTAAATATTTGCCAAAATGCAGGTAGTTTGCCTTGTTTTTACTTTATTCATTTTAAATATTTTTTACCATATTTATTATTATATTTATTACTATTTTTTTTCAATATTTTAATTTTATTTACCATTCATTTTTTTAAACATTTCAATTATTTTAGCCTTAATTTTTTATTTAACGCTCTCTTCTGCAACATTTACAAATTCATAAACGTATTTCAAGGCATATGGTGATTTTTGTGCTTCTTTTACAAAATCACGGTCCATGTTATGTTGCATAATCTCGTTTTTCTTTTCGAATGCACTGCAAATTCTTTCCATGAATTCAAACTACGGTAACGTATTTTTTTTTTGCCTATGCTGCCTAAGTTATCGCCTTTGCTTGTATGAACGCGACAATCACTCGCATTATGTTTATCATTTTCTTCATTATATTCATTATCTTCATATTCATCTTCTTTTTACTTGGCTTTTTGTATGCCATTGGGTTCATGAGCTGCTGCAGGAGTGATTGTCTTACCTTTGTGTCGACTAGATTTAATCATCTTTTAGTGCTTCCATTTTATTTTTTCTTCTCCTGTCTTTTTTGAAAGCACAAAGAATTTTCGGTAATCATTCATAGGGGAATTGTATATTACCCATGAATTTTCTCCTGAACATTCTAGATTGGCTGAGTTGGTAATCTCATAAAAAATTTCTTATCTGGACATGTGCTGTATTTTTATTATCTTTTATTTTCTTTCAAAAGCTTCAAATCATTTCTTATTTCCACTAACTTTCATAGAACAGTTTCTGTAAATTATGTTTCGGCCATTATGCAAAAGCATACCATACAGAAAATTATGTATGGGGATAGGGTAGTCAAAAACTCCCATGGAGGATGATTTACCATGGATGAACCAAAAAAAAACGATTATTTTACCATGGATGTCAATTTTTCCATGGTAAAAGTTTGTGCTCAAAAAAATACAGGTTTTCATACGGGTATAAAAAAATACCCGATCCTATAGTCACAGTTATTGATTTTCATATATTTATTCACATTATTTCCCACAAAAATTGCATATTATATAGGTTTTGTGTTATAACAAATGTATATAAGTCTCTTATTTTACTAATTTATTTCTATTTACATTATTGTCTGTACTCTTTTTACGAACCATAGACAATTTTGTATTTGAAATTACAATAATGCTTACAAATAAGAACCACGGTAACACATAAAAGAATTAATATCTTAACATGCTGCGTATTATTGTAAGATTAATCGTATTGTTGCATTAAAAAAACGCTTATTGCAATTTTCTCATGTCATGTTGTAAAATAGATGCTTCTAATGTAATTGTTTAATATTTATGGTAAATTAAAAATAAAAGAAGTTGTAAAATTACTTGTTTAATAATAACAAGCAGGGAAACAAAAATGCAAAAAAAAAAAACAGCAAAAATCTGCGCTTATTTACATTTTTTTTGCAAAAATCTGCAATTTTTCAACGTTTTAAATTTTAAAATAAAAAAAAAATGTTTTTTGTACAAAGTATATATACGATGTTTTATTTATAGTTTAAAATGTTGACTATATTTTGTTTGGTAGTTATTACCCACTGCGACAAAATTTTCAATGTAAAAAAAACAATATGCTACAAAAAATTACGATTAAAAAAGAGAACTCACGGTTCGGTTATTGACCGCGCTGGACTGACCGAATTCCGGTCCAGTGCGGTCAGGTCCGGTCCGTTTATCACTTTCCGACAACATCCTTGTTGTTTTTGGATACTATGTAAATAAAGATGAACTCTGAGTTTTTTTATACATATATGCCTTGTATAAATGCAACACCTACAATTGCGTATATTCAAGTTAAAATACGAGTGATAAATTTTTTAAATATGAACGTAAGTTTATGGCATTCATATACATAATGTAATGCTTTTAGTAAAATAAAACGTTTTTTTACATGCTTACCGATACAATCCGCGCGCATATAAAGTAAATTACCAACTTCTTATAAAAAATACATTATTATTGTTGTAAAAATAAAAAACAAAACACAATATGGAGTAAAATAAAACGCGTTTTATCCTTTTTTATACAATTACTAAGTTTCTAAGTTTAATGACAGCATTTTGATTATCTAGTTGTAAACAACTCAATATTGTATATGATCATTACAAGATTTAAAAAAGAATTTTTTTAACATGAATTATAATTTTGGCAATTTTTTGCATCCGGTCCGGTTATTGTAACTTTCGGTCCGGTACGGTCCGGAAATGCGGATAAAAAAGTTACTCCGATCCAGTCCTAGCGATCGATAACTGGACCGTGTAGGTCTCTTATTTAAGGCAAAGTACTGTTGTTTACCTATAGTTGTCTGCATTTAAAAACAAAAAGGCATTTGGTCCCCTCTAAAAATAACTATAATTTTTATCTAATAATAACTAGTTTTTATTATTACAAGGTCTTATCTTTACCAAAAAAAACTAAATATTATCTTTTGTAATAAATATCGTTACCCCTACAGCTACATTTCTAAACTATACAATAATTACACGCAAAAACACATGCTGAAGTGATTTTTGTAAATTTAATCAACATAAAGCAATTAATACACTAATAACACTGCATATGGCAATTTACTATACATATTTTCTTTTTAAACTTAAACGGCACATTGTAATTAAGTTGTATGCTCAAAACTGCGTAACCAAAAATTCTGAATTTACTTTAGCTGTAAGTATTTGAAGGGGTTTTCTGCGGAATTTAACTATATGGAATATATTCAAACCTTTTTGTCATGCAATACTTTACAGGTTTTGAATAAAACACAAACATGCTTGTAAAAAAACAAGTTTGGAATGTATTTGGGTGCGCATACAATACTACAAATAGCATTCAGGTACACCAAAAAACAAGATTTTTTTTTTTGATATATTAATGGAAGCAATAAAATAATACAAACTTCACATAAAAAAAAATTTTGCATTAAACGATAAAAAATGTACTCGGTATATCATGACAAAAAATAAGCGCAAAAGCATTTTTTTTTCTGTTTATTGTTACAGGAAAAAGCAAAAAAACAAATGATCATACATTTTATTAGATTCAAAATATTTTATTAGCCAAAAAACCTTACAGGTAAATCCGTAATAAATAATGCACATAATATGTCTTTTAAAACTGTGTTACAGACATCTTATGTCATTAACAACTTTTTTTATGCATAATGGTGTGTCAAATGAAAAAAAACAATAACAAATCACGGCATTCAAAGCTTCACAGAAAATAGAAAAACACGTGTCAAGAATTTACAATACTGACTGGCTTACATTTTCTTACAGTTACCTGAAATAGCACAAAAAATTATACCTTATATGCTTGCGTTATTATGCATAACTTTTTTTATACCATATAATGCAAGCAAAGTCTAGTAAATGATAGCGCTGGTAGCTTAAAAAAACAATAAAAAGTAACATTGACAAATACATAGGATAATTCAGTGGAATATTTTTGTTGGAATTTTGCTGCATATATGTTCTTACTAAAATCATAACTCACAGCAAGAGGACAAAAATTATAATATTTTTTTTTTGTTGAAACTAATTATCTTTTTTGTATATAATAAAAAAAAGTTGGCTTATAAATAAGCTATAAAAATAATCTTTTTTTTAAAAAAAAAAACAAGTTTATCATAATTAAAAGATTAATTATTTTTATGTGTTTGTACCATGCAAATACACAGTTCTTTTTGTAGTTCGTGCCTGCTACTTTTGCGCCAGAACGCATATAAAACAGGGACCTGCGGCGCGTAAGTGTCACTTCGATCTCAAAAACACCTGAGCAAACTTAGATGTAAGGCAGATATATCTTTGACAATATATAAGCAAAAATTATCATAGTTGTATTTTTTACAAGCATTCTGGTTATATAAAAGGTTAGCATAATTCGACAAATTTCTAAAATGCACGTTAGTGTATAACTGCATATTAGTATCATGCCAGTTTTAAAGCGCTGTTTTACACTCCCAGTGCTAGTTAGCGCTTGTAAGCTTATATCGCTATCAAAAAAAAATAAATACAGTATCAAGCTTGAAATTTGCATGCAGCTAAAATGATATGTGCAAACTTAAGTAACAAAATACCTGTTTTTTCCTTTTTTGTGACATCTTTGTATACTTGGCTGTATATTGTAAAATGTATTTGATGAGGGGTATAAACCTTAATAGGGTATTTATATATAAGTAGAAAATAATTTTTACGTACAAGTAATTTTTCGTCCATAAAATCACGTCTTTTTTATGGCAACGCTGTTAAATGCTTGTTTCGACATATATTAAGTATCATAACAACCCAAAACTAAAAGTCGGTTTCACAAGTAAATGGCCACATACTTTACTTTTGCAGATTGTTAATTGATTTTTATATTATCGTCTTCACGGCCAAATTTTTTTATAAGTAAACGCATACAATCTTAGATGCTGTTCGTTCTTTCTCAATCGACTTTTTCCTGTTTTTGCATCCTTTTTTTTTATTTTCTATTACGGTTTTCTGGTGCAGCATATAATACCAAGAATGCGTCTGAAGCATCATTTTTTGGCAATGATTGAAGTAGTTTATTCAAGCTTTTTTTTTCTTGGTTATTTGACACATGAATTAGAGACGAAAACGTGATCTTCATCAATCGCCACTTTTTGTATATGATAGCATTAGTATACCCATATTTATTGATACCATTATTCGAAGTACGACATTGATGTAAACTATAGTCTTAGAAATTTATGCCAAGTGATTTCTGCTGTACTGCAGTATGTTCCATACCTTAAATGACGCCAAAAATAGAAAAATGAACGCAAACAACAACAAAATATTTTTTTATTTTTTTTATAACTTTATAAGAAAATTCAAAAAAAAAAAACCTCATGTGAATATCTTATATTAAGTATTCTACCGCCAAAAAAAAAAAAACACCCCATACTCTTTTAGTAAGGCTCACATTTTTTATTACGCACCCCTCCCCCCCCTCCGCTCCTTTATGAGTACGCACTGCTGCAGGTAACCCTTTTGTAGAAATTTAAAGGTTATAGAACCTGTGATTAGTACTTTTATATATAATCACCTATACTCTAGGTAACAAGAGTTCATGTGTTTTGTTGTATGATTTTTTTTTGCTCTATTAGGTAAACGTAAAACTTATCGTCAACAAAATCCACATGCTTTTAACACCTCGTTTACTTGTACAGCGTTTTTATACTTTTATTATAATATTTTAATACTGTTATGTAAAAATTTTGTCTAAGAAAAAATGTAAAACTGTGTATTTCTGTACGAACTGTATAAAATAAAACATCCAATGTCATTAACTCAAGAAAAACAACATTGTATCAATTAATTGTAACTATAGATATAGATCGTTTATTTTGTACCTGATTTCGTAGAAGAAAAAGTGTTTTGGGTTACATCTTTCTGCACAAAAAACGTGCATGGGAGCTGGTCTTTGCATAAAAAAAACAAACTACTTTTACACACGTTTTGCTTTTTCTTTATACCAAAAATTCTGTCTATTGCGCCTATTTTAAAAAGAAAGCGCCTATAAGTTTTCCGTCTATATATTTTTATTTTATACTAGTAATTATTAATATAACAAATTATTTTTGTGGATAAAAGTTTTTTTTGAGAGTAAAATAAGATTACGAACCTGCAAGGTATACACCCAACAGTAATTATAAAAAAAATTCAGTAGCCTACGTTTTATTCTTTTTTTAAATTTTGCGCATAAAACATAGAGACAAAAAGTTTGTAAATTGCGCTCTGTAACATGCAAATTGCAGCATTTTATACAAGAAAAACAGGTATTGGCATTTTTGAGCTTTCGTAGCGTTTACAAGATTTTTACTTCGTTTTATAATACCACTATTGTAACTATTTTTAGAAAAAATAAAATGCTTGTAACATCAAATAATAACTATTTTATAATATAGTTAATACAAACTGATATTTACACAAAATGATAGTTATATTTTTTTCATGCAAAAACAAGCTATGGTTGAAGTTATAAATTTAAATTTGTTATTATACTTGCAAAAAGGTGTTTTTTTAAGTTTTTTTAATGTTTTTTGCTTTTATTTTTGCTCTTTCTTTTAATCTTACCAGGTTTAAAACGTATACGTAAAACACAAAAAAAAACACACATTGCAAAAAAAAGGACATCGGTTTGCAAACGCAGTCATCAAGAAAGTTTAATAAATACTTTGATACCTTATTAAGTGAATTTTTTATGCTTTAGGATAAAAATACTAACAAACACTTACTATAAAAATCATTTTTAAGTCCAATATTAATGGTCAAAAGGTATCGAAATACCATATAAACAAATACCCCATAGCACATAAGTCCAAATATATGCAACATAGCAATCAAAATCAGTAAAGAGCTTCTTTTCTAATTGAACTTGTTAAAAGAAATATCATGTTGTTTAAACAAACATGCTACTTTTTATTTTAATCATAATGCACAGCAGTAATCTGTACTTAATAATATCTGGATGTTGTTAAAAATACTTTAGAGTCTAAGAATGTATAAAATTATTCCAAAAACATCTTTATACTCTTTTTGTGTGTCTACCAATACGCCTAGTATCCATACAAAAACGCGCGCAAATTCGCGCAATTTTATACTAAGAAACTTCTTTTAATGTATTAATTTCTATATAAAAAGAAAAACGTAAAAACTAGAAAAACCAAGGGCTTGGATCAAAGTATATAACAAAGCGGCCGCCAAAAACCCCATAATCCTTGCAATTCAAGCTGCTATTTTCAGTTAAATTATAGTAAAGCTATTGTTTTTGTGTGGTCGTTACTGCAAATATTATATATATGTACACATTTATAAAATGGCTTTTTATGGATTATAGGTAATTTTTGCGGATTTAACAGCAAAAAAACAAGATTTTCTAGCTTTTTTGTTATAAAATAACACACAGGCAAAAAAGTTATTTACGTGTACGTAATGATTTATAAAGTTAAAAGCAAAATCAACAAAAAAGTAAGCCTAGCTAGCTTTTTATTTACGATGACTAAAGGTGATGGTTATACACAGGGTTTAATTTAGGTCAATCGCAATTCATAAAAACATGTTTTAAGATTTTTTCAGATTGATCTTTTTTACATAAATTTACAAAAACACTATTACAACATGGTTTACATATTTAGAAAGCATTGATTTGCATTTTCAATATCAAAGTAGTATTAAAAGCAAAAGCGTCAGTCGTTGGAGGCAAAGTAGAAATTACTCTTAAACAAGCACTATTAAATTTTAATAAAATCAAAAAAAAACATACAAAACGCAGTTTTATATTTTTGAAAGACTTACTACAACATGCTGTTTTTTTTGTGGATTAAGACGACCATATTAGAATCTGCTTAACAGTAAGTGAAACAAAAAGATCAGCGATATGCAGCCTAATGTCTACTATAAAAAAACTAGTTTCTGATAGTGGATTTTTATATGTCGCAAAAATGAAATGTAAAAAAAAAATATAATAAACAAGAGATGCGCAAAATAGATTTTGGTTCTATTGACGGCCTTACCTATTTTTCTTTATCAAAAAAAGACACTGTGGGGCCTGCAAAACAAAAAATACGATGGATGAATAATGCAGAAAGAAATTATATTTACAATATAAGCATTTTTTTATTTAACGAAATCGAAATTTATTTTTTAAGACTACATTATACACTTAGGAACTCTATAAATTTATTTTAAAATCTTTTTTTATTACAGAAACTGATAGATTTATTATAGCATACAAATCGTTTTTTGTGACTAAAAACTTGCGATTACAATTTTCAAAGCGATGATCTATTGTATTATATCAATAAAAGAAGGGTTTGACGTTTTGAGAAAAAATACAAAAATAATACCAAGTTTTTTAATTATGTTTGTACATTATATTACAAAGAAAGCTCGTGCCATGCAACGTAAAAACTAATACACGTTTACGATAATTTTTTTGAGCATTTCGAACTACTGCATTTTACAATACAGGGCTTTTTGTATGAGTCTAATTGTTAATAGGTGTATAGAAAATAAGAGAAAAAATAATTACTTTGTGATATGCATATGAACAAAACATTCTAACGTACACATTACTAACTGCTTCAAAAAAATGAATAATATAATACTATCCTATTTAAAAATAAACAATTTATCTTTCAATGAGTACAAATATAGTTTTAAATTTAACCTAATGTTTTTCCCGGTTTATCATTTAAAAAATTTTAAAATTTTATCTTTTTTTTTTTAATATTTTTAAAGCATTAAAAAAGAGTTTTTCTTAAAATTCGACAAAAAGAGTCTAAAAAATCTAATTAAACTATTTTGAGACATTGGAAATAAGATGGCATGCGTATGAAAACAATCAACGTTTTTTTGAAATACACTGCATAAAAAATGGATTTTTTTTTGATTACTGTAAAAAATATAACAAATTCCAAAAAAGAAAAAAATGTATTCGCAACATTAAAATGGAAAATACGGATTTTTTAGCTAAAAAATCCAAAATAAAAAAAAGTTTTTTGCTATAATTATGCAACTCCCATAGTAGAAATATATCCTTATATACGTAAATATTATTTTATGCTTTGTGATTTGTAAACTACTATGCTTTGCACAAAGTTTAAACAAGTTTTACCTATTTATTGTCTCTTCTGCGTAAGTTGTCTTCAGTTTAACAAATAAAAAATATTTTTACGGTTTCGTTATACGATAACGCAAATTTTACGAAAATGAAACACGCTTGGCATATTATTTATCTAAAAACAAACAACAGATATCTTTTCATGCAGTGTTTCATGCTAACATATAATGAACGATATATATATATTAGACTTGTACAAATAGTTTTTACACATAAAACCAATTTTACTACGTATTATTCAGTTACGGCAATTCAAGTATTTTAAAACAACAAACTTGAATATTTTACATCCGATTCTCTTTTGGTAAGTGTTTCTATATAAAATTGTTATCACATTTATTGGTACACATCTTAAAGTAAAAACAGGCGGCCTTGCTATTTTAACTTTACCTGTATATACGCATTTTATATATAATAAATAAAAGGGAAATAATAAATTTTATGCAATTTTTTTCAACAAAAAACATAAAGTATTGTTAAAAAATGAAACAAAAAATATAATATTAAAGTAACTTTTGTATATTGAAAAAAAAAAAAAGGTTCAAGCGTAGAAAAAACACTTTTCTTTTATTTACTTGCTAATAAAAACTAGTTTTTGCATAATTTTATCATATGTATAATTTGAACGCGCCTATATGTAACATATGCCGTGAAAATATCAAAATTTAAAATAAACTGCATTCGTGCGTATCACGAACTTTTTGCTATGCAAAACGTAAAGCTATTGCTTTGCTAGAAAGTTCTCGATCCTTACAAAAAAGTTTTTACTATAACCAGATAGTTTTTAGTTTTCATGATATAAAAAAAAACAACCCGAGGTCAGCCGGAACTACGCCGCTGCTCTTTTGGCGTATGATATGGTTTTTTTTCCAAGAAAGATTTATTAACTTGATGTTAAATAGACAAATAAATTTTTCTCACTTTCATGCATCTTTTTATTATTTTTAAATATCTAAAAATATGAGATTTCGTTAGCACGAAACAAAACCTGATACTGACTACAGGTTTGCAGCTGCAAAATGCAAGCATCGGGTGTATATTTTGTTGCATGTCAATATTAGAGATATCAACAATTATATTTTTAATAAATAATCAAAAGTGATCAGGTTAGTTCTAGAGATAATTTAATAAATTAAAACTCCCGACTAAATAAATATACACATAAAAAGTGTATTTTTTAATTATGCCTAAAAATATGCTATCTTTAGTTTTCTAATGTAGTGTCTTTCTATATATGAACCATGTTTTCTTATTGTTGTTTTATCAAATGTATTTTTCGTAGCCGCCACATTCAAATTTTGTTAAGATAACTGGCAGAAATGTGTATTGTTACTATTTGCGTGTTTTTCATGTTTTTTTTAATCTATATTCTGCCCCGCTGCATAATTTTCGTTTTAGACAATTTTGCTAGCACCAGTTTTTTAGAAAGTGTTCAATGCTTGAATATACATATATATAGACACTTTGTGCCTATTTACCTAGCTGAGTGTTTGTTTTGTGCCATTGTAAAAAGACGTCCTAGAATAAGTTTACACGATCTTATTCGTTATTTAAGCAGTTGTGGAAAGTTTTGAAAAGTCCTTTGCACACTCGAATGCGTTTTATGGTGCATTAGATTCGTTTTTTGGTGGTCAATGTGAGCTCCTTACATAGTCGTGTTTTTACGCAGTTACCAAATATTTTTAAATAATCGTTTAAAATCTATACGTCATGCCAATATGCTTTTAAATGTGTTAAAAATTGTATAATATGTTTTGAGGCTGTTAGCATATTACCCAAGCTTATGAAAAACCTGCAAAAATAAAAAACAATGTTCAAATTACTATTTGCATTCTGCTTGACCTTTTATGTGAGTATTTATAAAATAATGAGGTTGTCGAGGTACAAAAAAACAGGTAATGCGGACATAGACCTCAGGCGGTCTCATACCGGAGTTCGGGTCTCTAGCTATAGAGGTCAAAAATTATAAAAAAAAACGTGGTACTCTTTGCACGATGCATAATAAATTCAAAATAATAGATTTTTCATATAAAAAAAGATTGCCTCATACGAAATTAAAACGTATATAGTAAACTTATGCAAATTTCAATTTCAAATCTCAGTGTGTATTTAAGATACTCCCATCCAGTACAAATTTGCAAATTATTTGTACAGCTGGGATGGCCATCTCACAAATCGACGATTTAATGCCAAACTCGTAAGTTCTAAATTACGAATGTTGTTCAACTCGTCGCTTGCGTGTCATATAGGGGAAAATTTGCCTAATATATGATGACCACGGAACTTGTCAAATGACAAGTACATACCCCCTTGTATTTTAGGCCTCGACGAGTTTGGCGTTGACTCGTCGATTGGCAAAAGGTAGAATCTTATAAAAAGCTGTTATCCAATTTGCACAATTACTAAAGTCATTTAAATAGCTGTTAGTTGTTTTTTTTAAAAGCAATTAACTTTGTAATAATACTAAGGTTAAGTTAAAATCGCAAGCATTTTTCTTAATGTAAAATTTAATTACAAATTGCATACTTACGGTAATACGCATCTTTTTACATGTCAGAAACCGAGACACATAGACACCTGACTCAAATGTTATAAAAGACGCCTTTGCTTTGTTTAAAAAGGTGACTTGCACTGGCTTTTTGTGTTTCTATATGAAAAAGCGCGTTGTTTGCATAACATAAAATTTTTACCTTTTTACAGATATATATTTATGATGGATTTATTTTAAAGCCGTGATATTATTCTAGTACTGTTGTTTTATATGTAAAAAACTGTACAATATTGCGCGCAGCGCTCAAAAATTACATTATTTATGCGAGTTTTTGTAATTTTTAGTTTCAAACTGACTTTTAAAACATTAAGAGCAGTTTTTTAGTAGTGAACACTACATATGTCAACATCATTTTTTCTTTTACAATTATCGATAAACGCATTCTTTAGAAAATTTGTATTTTACAGAAAAACCTAAATATATTTAGGTTTTTTGTTTTGTACAAACAGTGGTAATTTATTTGCGTTAGTAACGATATTGCCTAAGCATAAAACGGTGTTCTGATATATAAGAATTATTCATGCACGCATAAACCTTGTAAAAAACGTACCAAAACTGTTTTGTAACTGTATTAAATAGTTAAAACAATTCCAGCGTAAGAAACCCGTATATATTTCTGCCAAAAAAAAAAATCACGCGATTTGTACATAATTCAACACTGTAGTGCATAGTGGACTAAATTATTTGATTTAAAATAAATATAAAAAAAATGCAATTTTTCTTGTTTACGCACGGTAAAAATTCTAACAAAAACATTGCTAAAGCTTTGTTCTACGGTAAAATTTTGCGTACCACACAATCTCACCACCACTATCATTCTAGTACTTTATTAACTTAATAAAAAAGACAAGTATTTATAAACAACACACTATATTGCAGACAACGATGTTATGTCTGATATTCATGCAGAATATATGTATGTGCAAATCATATTATAAATAACAAAAATGTCATCTTATTTTAATATATGTGATTATTAAAATAAAAATCTAAGGTTGTTTAAAGTGATGTTAAAGACGCAGATACATCTATAGTTTTTTTGTATATATGACTTTTTAGATATATCCAGTTGGCTTGTAAATTGTTAAAAAAAATAAATATGTGACATTGTTTAAACAGCAAGTATATGGTATACTATTTAAAGTACGAATGAGTATACATATTCGGTTCAAACAATACATAATCCCTAATGTTTCGCATTGTTATATAAAAAGCACGCAAATCTTTAAGTAAATGACAAATCTTGTTTTTTATACAAAAAACTTAGAGTTTTTAGTGATTTGCATTAGTTTACACATAAAGTAACACCAAAACTTGAAAAGCATTAAACATTGCAAAAAATGACATTGAAAAGCACAAAAGATAATGAAGTAAAAACAAAACAAACAAGTTCATATGATGAAATTGTATATTAAAGAGCATTACAATATATAGAAGAGCGAGTGCTACTTTTTAACACAAAAATATTGTTGTTGTTAATATCGAAATTCCAAAAAGTATGTTCAACTGTGCAGATGTTGTTTTATGCAAGGCAGATATTTTGGAGGCATGTGGTTGTTCAAAGTGTCGGATCAAAAATATATTCTATTTTTTACTTGAAGTTTAAAGCAGCCGCGATGCATTTTTGCATATTATGTACACAATCGTGCATTTTGTGACCCTGTCAAACAAGATTTTATTCCAAATAGGTAGTACAGATATAAATATCTGTATACTTGCTAAATAGAACAAGGCATTTATTTTTTTTAGGAACTTACTACTTGTTTTACCCTATCACATGGCAAAAAAAATTGGATTTTGTTTTTTTTTTCGTCAAATGTTGCATATATCCGTCATAAAAAAACAAAAAAAGCTGCAACGAAACAAAATATTTACATTTTTTTATGTTATAGTTATGTTTTAATTTATACATATAAAAAAACTTTTGCCAAATATATTTTACCAATTTTTTAAAACCATAGGAATTTGAAGGCATTTTTAACCCCTTAACATGTTTTGACACATATATGTATAATATTATATTCATCATGACAAGTATCTATTCACCAACATATTTAGGCCTTTACACATATATGTGTCATGAAAAAATGTTCTTGAAGTTATATATGTGACAATTACATTTTTTTCATGACACATATATGTGTCATCTAGAATATAGTCATGAACTGGCTTCTTAAATTAAGATTTGTATGCAGAAAAATACGAAAATCCAAAACCATATTTTATTAGCTTTAGGGTTTTTCATATTAGTAAATATGTAAACTAAAAAATAATTTTTTTTTTTGAAACACAAACAAAATTTACTGATGAGAAGGGCAACTGCAACTCACATCGAATATATAAAAATATGCATAAAAAACTTAAAATAAAAAGTTATGCGAGTTTGAGATGCAAAACAATAAAAAAGTTAATTTCAAAAATAATAAAAGCTTAAGATACAGCTTCAGATTGTTTATAAAATCTATTAAGCAACAAGTGAAATTATTTGTTTATTTTAAGGCATATCAGCTGAATAAAAATGCATAACAATTTACATTTTTACAGGAAAATATAATTATGACGATATATTGAAGCCTTTTTGTTACAAATGCACTTTGTTTGTCCTGCTACTGACGGATAGCGATATTAAAACTGGCCACACTGCTACAAAAAAACAATATCGTTACTAAAGACACGACGTATCTAAAGTCGTTTTGTATTAAGCAAGGCAAAAACAGTGTGAATACAAGCTATCTTCAAATGATTTAATTAACCAAAACTTATCAAAATTTTCCCGTTAAGCAAACGCGTGTATTACGGCGCATAGTATTTTTTCTACAGTGTATTTTATTGATGCTGAAATTTTTTATTGCTCGTAATAAAAACCACATGTATTTACTATTAACTTTATGTTTCTGCAATGCATAATTTTTTTAAAAACATAATTCAGGTACATTTTACATCCTGATAGAAGTAGGCCAGCGTAATACTAAAAATACTACAACTTTTGTTTTAAATCAAGATTTATCCCCAATTTAACACTAACTGGGTTTTACGTATATATACCACAAAATAACAGGCCTGGTCATATTCCATTTATGTGTCAAACCCTAAAAAAAATTATCATATATAGATGTCATGTATAAATGTACCTTGGTACACAATCTAAGCATGTTTCAAATACATTACTTGACCTATTGTTAAGACTACTAACACTCGAATACAAAAAATTGTTGGCTTATATATATAATGCAATTTTTGGTATGTTGGTTAGTTTTATATGTTATAAATACCCCTGTTTGTATGATTTTCTACGGTTTATATATTTATCTGTTTTTCATGGGTCAGAAAAAATCACAACCTTTACATTTCGCATCGACTTGAAAATTACAGTTCTACTGCCATGTAAAAGAATACTTTTTTTTTACTAAAAGCGTTTATTTAACGCCAGAAAATCGT
>JAQFYM010002783.1:0-21617 GCA_034694785.1 Agrenia bidenticulata
AGTAAGCACATTTTTCACGCATAAAAAAATCATAAATTTAAACTCAACTATAAAAACATATTATTTTTCAGCAAAAAATTTTTTCACAAAAACTGTGCTTACTTTCGAGATTATACGGTACTATATTGTATATCGGCTTTGCAAACCATCAATTTATTTAAGTTCGAGCATTATTAACTAAATTTAAGTTCTATATAGATAAATTGCTTTATTATTAAGCTTTTATTATGATTTAAAAAAACTGGCATTGCCATAAACCACAAGAATAACACTAATTTTTAACAACGCATAAAGATGGTCGGGTAAAATCAAGATGAAGAAAAGATATGTCGCTATAAAAGACCCCATTGATTTGGTAAACTAGGCTCTAGAAGATTAGATGTCATTCCAAATTGTCATACATATATTTTACGAATAAATGCGATTTTGGAACTATTTAAATCAGTGACCTTAACCTGCTACGATTTTTGACTTTTAATTATATTTAAATTCTTGTTGATAACTTTATTTCGGATTTCATACCAATAGAAATAAACTGCGTTCAGATGATAAGATCGTGCATTCCCAGCTTTTAAATCTGCAATTCTACAAAAAAATGACTTAAATAAGTCCAAACCACAATGAATCAACTTTTTTTTGTTTTAAAGCTTGAAAATGATACTGATGTGAGGAATGAGATACAAAAATATGGGTTGCCATAATTATGCACATACGCATATTTAAAGACTAAATTCACTGGAGGGTCACACTCCTGCCACGTCGATCTTTTATTTACCCCCAGAACATTTAATCACTGTAAAATTTGTTATACTTTGCAAAGAAAGCTATTGGGATGCAAAAAAAAAGGCAAGTTTACCTTCAAATATTGAAATGTTTATGTTCACAAAATGTAACTAAACATTATGGCATTATACGATGTTTTAATCGTAATAAGCTGCAAAAACTGACTAGTCTAACATTAAAAAACAACAAAAAGATATATATTTTTTTTTTGGTAACTTTTAAAAAGGTTAAAAAAACATATGAGTATTCAGATACTTTTTACCAATCTAATGTCTAAAAAAGTTTTCCTATGACAAGATTTTTATAAAAAATGTTTTTTACTGTATTAATTTATTTTAATTTGCTAACTTATAAATATAATTTTACCAGAATTCTTCTTAAATGAGCAAGGATTTCTTTATAATGCCAACAAAGCCAAAATGGCAATTATTCCATAGTATAAAAAGAACATCTATCGCTTGCGTCATATATCCTTTACGTACCCCCTGGCTAATACAACATAAAAACATATTTTCAGGTTTTTCGAAACTTGTTTAACTGTTAAAGGATGGTACTATACAATTTTGATTATAAAATCCTTTTAAAATTTGCAATTAAAAAATCCCGAAAAATTGAAAATATTTTTTTATACCGCCAAAAAAGTCAAAGGGGCAAAAAACGATTTGCTTATAACGTTCGGTTGGTTTTATATATGTCTTTTTATATTAATAAAATTAGTCTGTTTGTTTTGTTAAAAAAGACATGCTGTAAATTTTAAATCATTATTACAAGCCAAAAGTACATAGAAAAAAAACATTAAAATAATACTTCTTTACAATGAATAATTTAACTTTACACTTTTAAAACACTTAACATGACGATATAATTCAATATTTGTAAAACTAAAAATAGTTTATACTTTCATACTTTTATAAACACTATTTTCGTGGCGACCCAAAATACCAAAAATGTAAACAAACAACTCTTAAATACATTAATTTTATTTGAAGATGCTTAAGCTTCTCTAATAAGAATGGCGATGCTTGACTTAGAACTCAAACTCTTGGAAAGGACAAAAGTAAGATTTAAAAATATATAATAAACCAATTTTTTTTGTATGTAATATAAAAAAGCAATTGCAATATTTGTGAAAAATTGGCTGTATATTTTTTTCTGAAAATGTTTTTGTTTTCTAACAAAACATTTTTTGTATAAAAAAAAATTAATATCGTATATATATGAAAATGTAAAGGTATATTTGTGAATGGTCCACCCTTTAATAATTTAATCCATTTATTATTGCATGTTATACTTTTATTAACCAGATTTCCTTGCACTTATTTCTCTTTTTTCTGTAATGAGCCTGTATTTTCCTTTTATTTATTAATTTGGATGTTTCGGGTATTTTGGTACTTACCTGATTTTTTACATAAGGTTCACGCGTAAACTTATATTTCGTCACATTTTTTTTAATATTAGTTATATTAATAAGTAGATTCTTATTGTTGTTTTTACCTTAACGACACAACCACAGCAGAAAGATTTCAAAACATTTCTACAAGAGTCGAAAAAAAAATCATGTATTACTGGTATGGAAAAAATTAAAAATTTTCTAGATATTGAAATCTACTAACAGCAGTGATATTGGCAATTATCCGGAAACTATTTTTTATTTAACTCAATATACAGAAAAAGTATTAAACACAATCGAACCTGTGTTCCATATTGCGTTTAGACTATAAAAACAAACTTAAGCGTCATTATAGAGTGGGCTATAAAAATTCGAGTATCCCCAAATAAAATATTCAAATAAATGTATTTATAAAAATAAAACTTTTATACCATTTAAATAGATCTTCTTTAGTATTTTCGCGTTTTAGTTTGTACATAAACAATCCGATTATAGTTTTATTTTTATTTTTTACATAATAACCTAAAATATTAAAGTTTTTAATTGTCATGCTGGCTATAAGACAATAAAAACCCTAGATTTTGTAATTTTAAGACCTTGTTGTACGTTTTAACCTTATATAAATTCGTTTTTTACTGTAAACTTCATCTTTTTCGGTAAAATTGTCAACGCTTTTGAAATAAAAGATTATAAAAACAAAAAGTTTGTAACAATATATTGACTAATATAAATAATATGAAAAAAAATTTTTTAATTAGTAAACGAAGAATAATTTCGTGCAATATCAAACCTTTTGTTACCTATAATCATATTATCACCTTTTCTCTAATTTTCAGAGGCTATGACATAATATTATTATTTAAGTTAAAAACTAAATATAAAATTGATTTCGTGGCCGTAATTGCAAAGTTTTTAAGATTCATAAAAATACTAACTAAAAAAAGATAATGTTGAAAATGAAACCAAGGGATATAGAATAGCAGAATAGTAATGTCATGACTCTTTAATACAAAAATTATAAAGCATTTTACACAAGATAATACTGTCATACCTTCTTATAATTTTTCAAATTAGTTTACAGAAAAATACTTATTATAGTATATTATATGCAATTTTTATTAATAGCTTCTACTAGCTAGAAAACTATTAGGGCGTGTTTTTTGTCAAAAGAAATATTTCTTTTATACAAATATATTCCCAGAGTAATATTTTTTTTTGCCGCACAAAACGGAGTCTAATGTGAAATATCTGTTGTGGTATTGCTTATTTATTACTTTCTTTTTAGGAGATAAAAAAAGAAAAAATTTATGGAAAGACATATTTACAAAATAAATATTTGAAAGGCAAAAGATACACGCTCTTATGTTTTTAACCCCTTATTATCAAAACATTCAAAAAGACTGTTTTAAGATTTATACACAACAAGAATGTCGGCATAAAGAAAAAGATAAAAAGTCGCAATTCAAAAAATATATAAAACTAAAAGTCGAATAATTGCTAAAAACAGTGTAAATTTTTTTCTTAAAAAATACCGCAGTAAATATAAAAAATGCTCATAAAAGTAGAAATAAAATAGGGAAATTATGATAAAACTATTTTATTCATATACTTTGCAACATTGGGTAAGTAAATATATTGAAATAACATGCAAGGGTAAATGAAGGCGGCAATATAAAATATTGCGATTTTTGTGTAAATGATAAAATGTATAACAATAAAACGTTCAAAAGATATAAAGCAAATAATAAGATGTAATAAAAAAATATTGAAATCGTTAAATTAATATATTATATAGTTTTACTTCAATCTTTAAGCATGTTTCAAGTAAATGTTGCAAATTTTTATAAATATGGTAACAATACAAAGACAATTAGGGGCATTTAGGTCTTTTTCTTTTTTATTCCATGGTCAAAATGCAACCTTCCAATAGTAAAATTAAAGGTTGTTGTTTTATGGTAATAAAAGAATGTATAGTTGGTTGCGTTTTTTAAGGTATTTTGTACTACGGGAGAAAACATTACCATGCAAAAAATAGGAATTAAAAATGACATGGTAAAATATTTACCAGGTAAAAAGTAAACATCTTTGTTTCTTTCATAGTAAAAAAAAATAAATGGCGGGGTAACAATATAAAGGCACTATTTGGTATGTTTTCTTTTAATATGGTAGAAAAAAAAATGGCCCGTATAATGCGCTATGCGCTTAAGAAAAAACTATTTTACATATAAACTCAGTTACAAAAATTCAGTAAATGTAGATCACTTTTTCTTTTTTAGTAAATTTTTATTGTGATTAAAAATATATATTGATAAGTTTTTTTACAGTTCTAATTTTCAAGGTAAAAGCGGTCTAAGTAAAAGTGTTAGTACAAAAAGTAACTTGTTTTATATAATATCTGTTTGCAGAGAAACGTGAGGTTTACCTTTTTTGCTTTGTTCAGGCCTCATAACATTAAGGGAATCTATTGCATACTTTTTAATTTTGCCAGAATTACACAAAAAGAGGACTTTAACCCCCTCAGTTTATAAAACATCGGCAAGCTGTCCATCTTCACACAAGAAATATATATAAAAAGCAATGTTAATGATATATAACTTTGTTTTCACTAATTTTAAGACCTGTATTTTGCATACGCTTTATATAATTTTTATAAAGTGATTTACAGTGTAATTTTTTTTAGGCTACGAATTATCCGATTTGTATTCTTATACAAAAAACAAAGAATATCTCAGCCAGGGCTGGTTAAAAAAACTATTTTGATTTAAACCACTGATTTATTGCAAGATTTAAATCAATAATTTCAAAAAAAACCAATAAAAAATCATCAATATAATTTTACACTGCAACCCTAATCTTTATACCAAAATTAAAATAATATTTTTATTTTTAACTGCAGGGACGGATTACGAAAGTTGCTTTGGGGGCACGGGCACCAGAGCCCCCGGCCTAAGGGGCCCCAAAACTTAATTGAAGACTTTTTACAACAAATTTTAGAGGGCTATTATTTGCAAGTACAATAAATTGTAATTTTCTTACAGAAAAAGATATTAATAAACAGCATCTAAATTTATTTAGTGTTTTTTTATGTATTTAAATAGCAACCATTGCAAAATTTTATTTTAAAGTGCAATATTTTTCAATGAACCGTTTTTTTTACTTGTATAATAAAAAAATGTATATTTAATTATAATCAATGTAAAATATAGAAATTAAAAAAGTTTGCGATACTGCATTTGACTAATAAATTCGTTACACATATTTTCAAATCATCCACAATTACGACGAACAAAAAAATAAATGTTTACTGTTTTTTTATAAAAACCTGCATGGAAAAGATTTTGTTTGGTTTTACACTACTATAAAAGAAAAAGGTAAGTTTTACTGTTTAGATTTAAAAAGAAGCGACTTGGTTACAGTGTATTCGTGCACAAATGCACACTTTAATTATATATTCCATGTTTATCTCTTTGCATTTAGCAAAACAAAAAACAGATATGTCGACGTTTTTTGCGTCTATTTAACTGTAAATTGCGCAACAATAAAAAGACATATTTTTTTATGACAGTAAGAAATGTGCTTACAAAAAAACGCTTTATCTTTGTAAATAATCCTATAAAAATATATGATAAAAATGTGTTCGTTGCAAGTAGTTCATACACTGTTGCAATTGTTTTTTTTGGACACTGTATAATATAAAATATAATTCAATGCATTTATTTTTTTTTAGTAGAAATTGCGTCCTCTTTTTATTTAACTTTTTACTGTGGGGCTAGTTGCAAGAATGATATAGTAAACTTGTCGATAAATTACTTTTTATTTTATTTAATTTTAGGTTTTTTTAGTATAGACAAAGGGGTAGCCAGAATCTAGCACCCAAAAGCGAATTTAAACACCGAAAATGCATAAAAAGGCGCCATAATTTACAAAAAATCCTACCCTGTTTAATTTTTTTTGCAATATTATGAGTTTCGCATTTCAAAAGTAAGAATATATAAAAGAAAAATCTTAACACTACAAAAAAAAATCTTAACACCGCCTAAACAATAAGTTGAAAAATTCCAAAGGAAATACTTAACTAACTTTGATTTGTATTCAAACCCTTCTCCAATCACTACCTCCTTCTAACCTTACCTACCCTACACTACCCTACTTCGACCCTACCATAACGTCTTTACCCTATATATTGCAATTTTGTGTTAAGATATGTCGTGTATATATGACATAGTTTATATTAATTGCATTTCCATAAATAGAAAATTAATATAAATGCAAAGATACAAATAAATGCCAAAAGCCAAATATACGTGTAAGAAGAACTTCAACGTGTGTAAAAGAAACTAACGGTCAATTTATATTTTCGAGTCTAAAATACAAGTAACATGTATTTTTTACTTTTTTATTATTTACGTATTTATTTTAACTTTCTATTTTTGTGCCAAACTTTAATTGAACAGATGATGTCATCTTACACACGTCATGTCCAGATGGATTAGCATTTTCAAGATTATACATCTATAAAATTTTCGTATGCAGAGGACGCATCAGAAATGCTTACTTAATGAATCATTTAGGTTGGCCTAGATGTGCGTTTTGTATCAGTTTTATATTTATCTTAGTATTTTTGGCTTCTTTTTGTTTTTGCATGTGTTTTGCTTTTTTTTTTTTAAAAATGTATTACATTGCTTTTTTATTGATTTTACAGCATTTATGATATTAAAAGTTGCTTTATTTACAAAAATTTTAAACCCGTTGAATTTTTTGTAATGGCGCCTTTTAAGTGTTTTTGGGGTGCTAAACCAGGACGATTTAGTAATTTTGGCGCCTTTTAAAAAAATTTGGTGCCTTTGCAGACATTTTTGGCGCTAAATTACATTTCGGGTGCTAAATACTATTTACCGTTAGATAAAACAGCAAATTATTTGGGTTGGATTTATGCTTATAAAAACGAAAATTGTATCAAAATGTACATAATTTTACCAAGTTTCAAAGAAATCTGTACAATTATTTGCAGCCAAAATTGTTATCAACTATATTCTTTAGTATGTAATACCTACCATTCTATGGATTTGATATTTTTTTACAATTTTATGTTTTTTACATTTTAAAAATATAATGAATATACGCCGAAAAACATGAAATTTTTTTCTGCTGACTTAATATAGCTCAAACAGTAAATTTAGATGGTAGCATAAACAAAAATAAAAATTTTGATTGGATCTCAGTCTACCACTAAAAAATTACAAAATATAACAAAAGGGGCCCCCATAAAAAAAAACGCCCCCAGGCCCCCTAAAATGTAAATCAGCCCTGTGTATTAGTTATACTAAAAACAGTAGTTATGTTGCTACAAATTACTACTAAATGTTTTGCAATTTGTTGTTTTATACGAAACTACCGGTCGTTTTTAATTTTATTCGGTTTTTTTTACTGGTCTAAAATAATTACTGTGTATAAATTTAACCGTTAAATGCGTAGTAAGTTATTGTTTGAGATGCCGCACTATACTTAAAGCATAATATGAATATATGATGTATCGATTTAAAATATGCTTTTATTTTTTGCGAGAAGTAAAAACATACTACGTGTAAACGGTACAGTTTTACAATGGTAAGTACAGTAAAATAGTTGATTTTTTTTTCAGTTAATATACATATATAAAAAGGATCTTTTTGTATAGCAAAACTTACAAATAAATATGAGATTTTTTATTCTTATATTTGACACTGTAACTTTATATTTTCTGTATTCCGCACCTATAAAATACTTATATAAATATATTTTGGGAATAAATTGCATAAAAGGCATATTATAATTATTTTTACTGTTTTTTATAATTGATAAAAACTTTACAAAAAAATATTTTCCATTTATAACTTTAGAAACGCTTTGCTCTATGTCATGTTAAAACTGGCTTTACATCGTCAAACGTAAAAATAAAAGATTGTGAATGACACCAGACTTAAAAAAGTGCTCATAAGCATCGCAATATTTTTCTGCAAATATTTGGGTTTAAGAACTAAGTACATTATCTCCTAATGCGTTCTATAGTAGCAACAAATAGTAACGTTTTTGTTGAGGTGTTTTAATCCCGTTACACTTTTTGCGCCAAATTCAATTCTAGTTGTATTTTTAAAAAGGTTTGCGGCAACTTGCCGTATTTCTTGTATGAGAACATGACATATATAAAACAACTGCAAAAACACCTTATTTATACACTGATTGTATATTTGTTTATACTAAAATATGCTTTTTTGTAGTTGTATAGCCACAATAATTTCCATAAATTTGTATGTTTTCTATAAAAGTCTAACTGTGTATACTCCAGAAAAGCCATATATCTGTCTATGTTGTTTGCAATTTTGACGCATTCAAACTCTGAGTAAACAAACAGTTTTATTATCTTAAAGAATTGCATATAAAAGTTAACATAGCATCTTAATATTGTTTTTTTGATAAATAAAAAGGTTTTATTGTAATTTTTAACTTTACAGCGGGCATTAACTGCATATAACAGAACTTCTTTTTGCCCATCGTGGCTTTTACTTTGTAAAATGTAGTATAATTACAATTTGGCACAATAAATAAAGTATTTGCGCCTGCTACGAAAAATGAGCAGTAGATACGTGTATAGTGGGATAATGACCTTGCCGTGGGTGACTCGTAAAAAGCGATTATCTTAATTACTTAGGAGGTAAATCTTTGTAAAGAAGTTTCATCAGGTTAAATAGTGACGTAAGTCGCAAAATTTTTTTTTTAAGTGTATAAGCGGGATAGATTATCACTATACCTCTTCCAATTGCGTAAATGAGGCTATAAAAAGAACATCACTTAATGGTAAAAAACTTTTTTGTATGTCTGCGTAGTAATGGTACTATAAAATTGAGCTTTTTAAACAACCAAAAAAATTTTGCTGTTGTAACTAAAAAAAAAAAAAAAAAAACAAAAAATCGCAAAAAAATATTAAAATCTATAAAAATCGCATTTTATACAAAGGACCGATTTTAATCAACCCTGATCGCGGCTTCCTAAATATATCGCAGTTGAAAACGAATTTTTACATACTAGAACTACAGAGAGAATATATATTTGTAAAAGATAAAATAATTATATCAGAACTGTAAAAAATTATAAATACAGAAAATAATATAATGACTGAAAACGAAAAAAATCAATATACATATTTTTAAATAAAAAAAAAAAAAAAACGAAAAATTTCATTTTAATTTTATGCTTAAACCACAATATAAAACCATCTTTCTTTTTCTATTTAAATGCAAATAAATTTACAATACAAATTATAGTTAATCTTTGGTGCAATAGTAAAAAACCAAAGCGCTTAAAACAAGCAAGAAAAACATATTTATGACGCGGCGATATTTTTAGCAAGGTTTACATATATAAAAGATACTGAAACATTTTACGTGTGAGGATAAATGTAGCCGCGCAGGATATCTGTTTAAAACATAAGTAAAATTACTTTTTTACGCAAACTTGTAAGTAACATGTGTACATCTTGTACTATAAAGTACATTCATAAGTTTTTTAAATACACATTTTGTAGTAAAAACGTAAGCTAAAACAACAACGTAGGCATAAATTTGGTTTTACGTGTTATTTTGAATTTTATATTTTGGAGATTTTTTTTATGCCTATATTTTAATTTTTTCTATAGCATTATTTTCGCAAGTTTGTTGTTTTTATTTTGGGTGTATATATAAAGATACTGCACGAATTTATTTTAAACAAATTTAAAATATTTTTTTGGTAATAGAAACTGCTTACTATACAATTAATTTTGCTTTAAACTAATTCTTTTTTATTTGTTCTAATCTTTGTTTTCTTTACACATGTTATAATCTAAATCTTGCGTTAATATACGATCCTGTCTTTGCAAAGATTTAACCCAAAAGCGTTTTATGTCTATGTTTGCTAAAACGTAAAAAACTATGTACAAATCATTTCTTTTATGTGTTAATTGTACTTAAAAAGCAGTGAAAAATGTTATTTATAAAAACTACACCATAAAAAAATACAACCAAATTATGCTGCTGTATTTAATATTGCAACAATACATATGAATATTCATAGAAGCGTTTTGCATGAAGAACGTTCTTATTATATTCTACATCTATTAAATAACTTTTATGTTTAATACAGACAAATCAAATCATGTAAGATTATAGGGCGAAAGATGGCTAAAAAATACAACCTATAATTTGGCTCTGTATAAGAATTGTGGCAAAAAAAATAAGAAAACTCTTTTTTTTTAATTTGTAACTTATTTTAATTTTTAATAAAATTTAAAACCTTAGCTAACCCTGTTAATCAGTTTGTAATAAACGTGCAATTTACAGCCATATGTGTGACGGATAAGTATAGATAAAGCGATTATTGCTCAAAAAAGGATTTAGATGCGTCGTAAAAAAAAAAAGTTAAAATGCGTACTTAAAAGGCTATTAATGTATCAGTTGTAAGAGTTTGGTCATTCATAAGCACCATTATAAAAACGATTTAGTTATGCGTATCGAAAAAAAAGGCCAATGATTACACGTAACATTTTTTTTTAAAATCACAAAGTCACTAAAGATAAGAAAGCTGTACAAACAGCGTCTAGGATGCAATATAAGGTCGGCAAACTAATTTTTAAATGTCATGTTTTTGTTGCGAAGGTAATTCGGGGTCTGAAATAGAGTTTTCAAAATCCCAGGATAAGATTTCCCGGACTAAAAAGCACGAAAAATACCATCCTGGTATTTCATGAAACATTAAGGGATTTTTGCCTATTTCAAAGTATGCAACGATTACATTTTGTAGCTCTTTTTTGTTCGTAAAAAATTTTTTCTGTTTGTACTGCCTTATATATACTAAAATATGTAACTATTTACTAGTTTTTTTTGTCTGGCAACATTTAAAAAACCTAAACAAGCAGTAAACGACCCTAATTCAATCTACTTTATATACAAATGTGGAAAAACCTGCGCACTAAAGAGAACTACGCAAAATTGTGCTTTTTACGCGTTTTTCGTACTACGGGACCAGCCAAATCCATTTTCAATATACTCGTATAGATCTTGGATGCAAATTCTTTAATATGGCGATACAATATTTATGTGCTGTGTAGACCGGGCAAAAAAATGGCGCGTTATATAGGCAGAATTACAAAAAATATCTATTACAGAAAAGAATGTCCAAATTTAATTAAAAAGAAATTCTTAAAAAAACGGTTGAATTGTGCACCCCTCTGCGGGTCACCTGACGGGCGACGGAAAACGCAGGCATAAAAAAGACTGTTCTTGACTTGTTTTTATGACATATATATGTTTTATCTTTTATCAAAAACACTGTCAAATCTTATCTAGATTAGATGAACGTGTGTACCCAGTTTCACCTTGTACCCCTGCTTATTAAGTTGTGGTGTTATCAGTCCATGCACATGCGCCTCCCTTCGTTTAGGCTTCCGAAATCGGCAAGGGTTTTTACCGGGCTGGACCTACACCCGTTACTATCGCACGTTGTTCCTACTGTTCATCGCCGCATAGCTAATGCTGCTTAATAGTGAGATAAGGCTACATAAATATACGTCAATAAGCACTTACAACAAAAAAAGCTTATAAGGATGATTCAGCATCAACATTTCCCGCACAAAGTCCCCAGAACTGACCAATATGTCTTCTGCCAGTCTTTCCATTAGTATGTCTAGTTTAATAAACACTATGGGGTAGGACGCCATTACGACGGTTCTTTTGTTGAACCTAACTTCGTTTTATCTTTTCGTGTGTCCTGTCGCACTAGGACCTTACGGTCAAAGATAAATTTGTCAGAAGACCGTAGAATGTATTAAACTCCTACGAATACTTTTTTGTGTGTAAAAGTACAGATTTTGTATTTTTTGGGATGAGAGCCTCATCGGGACGTATTCCGTCGCCTCGATGGTGACGGTTTTTGTAGCTAACAGTTACATGATCAACCTTGCTGCTCACGGCGCCTTTCGTGCGGTTGAGTGCCTGGCTAAGAGTGGCATTAACACGCATTGAGTGCCCGTTGGCTTAAGCTTAGTGGGCGGGAACTATCTCATGTTAAATATTGTGCTTTGCAAACAATTTGACAGTTAAAGAATTGTTAAATTTGTTCCCACCGTCGCTGGTAAGCATTAAAAACGGCATTTTCTGTACACGTATACTAAAAACCATCAACGTTTACAGCTTGTTTCGCGCTGAAATGCGAGTAAATATTCTACGCAAAAAATAAACAACGCATACTAATATACGCTCTTTTTATGACATTTCCAAAAACTCAATGGTAGCTTTCTTGCCTACTTATGATGCAAAAATAGAATTACAAGTCTTTTTATAGGCTTTATATCGTTTTGCACATACTTCACAAGCTGCCTAAATAACTTTTATTTTGTCTTTTGACAATTTTATTCCTGTTTTTTTACAGGTTTTTTCTCAAATCCTTTCTTTGATTTTTGCCTCTATGAAATCTTAAGACACGTCTGGAAATAGAAAGCAGCTCGTCTTCCCTTCACAAAGCTTTAACCGGACTAGATGTAAGCAGAGATCAACGGTGCGAGGTGAAACTAGGTTATTGAGGTTACAGAGAAGGATTTATAATTTTACATAAGACTTTAGAGGTGGGTGTATTAGATAATCTATAGTTTAACAACAGGATTGATAGAGGAGGATGATGTATTACTTTGCGAGATGGTGAAGAAGTAATAGCATATGCAATTGTGCGTGTTCATCAATATTACACCTGTTGGAAATAGTGACGGCATATTGTTATTATCGATGTTTTCATCGGCTGGCTCATGACTTCTGATCCCTATGCTAAGACTGTCAGGGCCTATGAGCTCTGATCCAGGGCAGTACTTCACTTTGAAGTAGAGGTCTGCATTGACCCGGAAATACCCGGCCCGGCCTGGCCCGGCCGCGGGCCGGGTTTGGGCGAGTAGAATTTTTTTTTTGAAAGATACCGGGTATTTTTTTGTTAGATTTACCCAAAATAAAATAAGCGTCAATTTTAGATACATATATTTTTAAAACAAAAATCTACAAAATTTTACATTTATTGTACTATAAAAAAGCAAGATACTGTAAAAAATAATGCGTGTGTATTTAATATAGAAAGAGCAATCAAAGTGTCATACGTTATATATTGCTTTTTTGTCATGAAATCTATATACTATGTATATCAAGGCAAAAAAAATTAAAAAAACATGATTAATTGCAACAAGTAAATGTTCGTGTGAGCAAAAAGGCAAAATATAGCTTGAACGTTTACAAAAAATACGTAAAGTGCATTTTCCGCAATAAACAAGTATATGAATTTATCATGATTTTTTTAGGGTTTGTTTAAGTAAATAAAACCAATTTACAGTAAAAACAAAAAAAAAAGTCTAAAAACGTAAAAACAATACATTTTGAACGTGATGTCAAGTAAAAAAAAATTATAAAGCAGATATTTTTTCTTATTGAAAAATAAAATATTTTTTACAAATTGATAACTTTTAACATTGTATTATGCGGGCATATCAAAGCTGCACCGCACCCCTCTAATCTCAAAAACTTATAACTTTGTTTATAATGATTTTATCCGATAATTTTTACTCTTAAATATATAATACAAATACTTATAAAGAAAACAATTGTTTTTCAGTACAAAAAAAGGTGCTTTTTTTTACAATTGCAATACATTATTCTTGTATTCGTGCACAAAAGAAACAAAAAAAAACGAAGGCCAGCAATGTAAATTCGAATCTTCTAAACCAGTTGTTGTTTTTATAATATTTAAACTCACGAGGATCTAAAAATATTAGAAAATTAACAAAAAAGCATCATTAAAAACGTTTAAGTAAACAATATGTAGTAAAAAATGTACATAACTTACATTTATAACAAGATATATGCACAGACAACTATGTTAAAACAGTATTCTTTGCTTTTTTGCAATCATTCGGATCATACAATAAACTTTACCTAAAAACAAACTTGTACGATTTTTGTTACGCATTGCACGTTTATTCGCAGTTTTTCACAATTAACATAGTAAATGAAATAAAATGACAGCATCCTCTTAAAAACATGTAAATTGTTAACATTTATAATATACATCGATCTTTGGCGTTTTAACTATTAAAAAACAAAAATAGACAATACTCTTAGGTTTTGTTCTTAACTTGCGTCTACTGTAGTTACATACTTACAATTTGGTTTTGTAAATTACACAATATTAGCACAAAAAAATCAGAGTAGAAAAGTTCTGCTATGTATTTTAGTATTTAAGCATGTTTTTTTGCAAACATCTGTAAGAAAATATGGCATATCATGTAATTTTACATAAGTAATTTTTTTTTCGGGGTTTTTAGGGGTATTTTTGGGTATGTCGAACCAGGCCGCTTTACATTTTTTTTTTGCTGAAAAAAACGGGCCGGGCCGGGACAATGCAGGTCTCTACTTTAATGTGAAATCTCAAAAGCCTTATAAACCACCGCTGAAATCTTAAAAAGCCGAACGGCACATTTGACTTTAGTTCAAGCGCTGCGAAGTAATCTGTGGTCAGGTTGAATTCTTTACCTGCCAGGAAAACTCATTTTTCTTTATCGCCTATAGCGCGGCAAAGACTTTTCTCTTGGTTATTCTTCAGTTTTGTTCATTTGATAAAATCCCTATCTTTTAGAGAGCTAAAACTTAATTTTCCTGTAATACTGCCCCCAGTCCAATTTAGGAAGCGTCTGTTTCCAGATCAAAATTTATATTAAGTCTGGTAAAGCGATTTTAAGAGCATTACAGTATTTTCTTTTACTTTCTGAAATATTATTTATTTCTCGTCATGCCAGAAGAATTTTACAAGGGTTTCTTAAAAATAATATACAGGTTGGCATAGTGAAGTTGCGTTATGGATAAATATACTAATGTAATTTACCTACCAAGAAACCGACAAAGCTACTGTTTGGACGCAGAGGAAAGTCTGGTATGCCTTGACAGCGCTTAATCATAACTTTTTTAGTATTAAAGCTAATAGTACACCTAAAAAGTCTAAGTAGTAAAGTTAGAAATTGTTTTATACCGGTTCTAAACCAGCCTACAATTCGCTAGGCTGTATTTAACCTTTTTATAATTTTCATCGTGCTCGGCTTGATTTATTTAAAAATCAAGATGTAATTGATGTATACTACGCAACAAGAAATAACTAAGATTTACAATAAAAAATTTATTGATTGTTGCAAGACAGCCGGAAGTTCTGTATAACCTTGAACCATTTCTTTTACAGCATGAAGCGTGTCCTTTTAAAAAAGGCAGTTTTTTCTCTATCGCATTTCCTGATTGGAGTTTATAAAAACCCATCCTGAAGGTCAATGAGCGATAATGTCTTTGATCACGTTAAATACTAATAAGTTTATATATTATAGGGATTGTAAACCCGTCAGTGTTAATAAGTTATCGAGTTTTCTAGAATCTACCTTAAACCTAAGCGAGCCGTAAGGTTTTCTATCCAGACCACCTGGCTAGCCTAACCTGAAGTAGATTTTTTGATTACCTCATCTTTTTCTCATGCTTTTACATTACTTAAAAGTCGCATGCATCCTCTAAGTTGCGTATGGTACGGGTTATACTTACCGGAACAACATCTTTGCGTTTCTATCTTACACTCGATAGGTATTTTTTCTACGAAATCAGCTTGCCTTTTAGGTATTGATCGTTCCAATATAGCCACCTAGATGCACCATTTTTAATTATGTAGAATTCTCTCAACATATCTTTTTCCTCTATGAGTGCTTCTAACGGCAACTTTTTATTACATTTTAAACGTCCATCTGCCAGAAGAAATAACACACTACACGAATTTTCATTGTAAAAACTTATGCAAATAGAGCGCACCGCTGTGTAAAATACTTACTAAAACCCCAAGGTCTTTAAAAAGAATAAAAGGAATATTTTTTAGGAGACTAGAATACATATTGTGCATTTTATTTTTACTATCGCTCGCTATAAACGCTATTTTCTTAAGACAATCCAGAAGCAGATTGCCAGCGTCGCCACTGTCAAAACATGTTAATGGTCTTTCCTTTTTTACCTCTTTAGGGGCATTCTAAAATTATCTAATTGGGCTTAATTGCGTGTTATTGGTTATGTGGACGTTTTCCATTATTCCACTTTTTTTTTAATAACTTAACAGTTGTTGACAGAAAGCTTATCATTTTTTTAATGCTTCTTGTAAATGTCTTTTTCTTAGGTTTTTAAAAATCTTCATATCAGAATTTTCTGGATTCTCTCCATTCATGCATACAAAAAACGAATTTATACAGCTCACGTCATTATATTTAACAACTTCATCTATCTGCTTCCTTGTGCAGTAAGCAACATGCTCTTCCAAGAAGAATTTCCAAGTTTGCGGTAGGGTATTGCTTGCGTCGTTGTCAGCGTACCAGTCCCATATATCTGTTTTACTTTTTGTTGCTGTTAGTGGCAGTTTCGATCTTAGGCTTTCACCTTAAAGCCATCGTCTTCAGTATGCAAAAAGATGCCTCTCCATACTCCCTTTTTCGACCTATTTTTACATAAGGAATTTTTTCCGATAAGGCAAAATTGTCATTCACATTCTTTTGGGCGTGGGCTTGGCCTGACTTGTGTACGAAAAAAAGGGTTGCTCGGCCTTATCAACTGACATTCTATTGATATGAACAGAACCGCAACCCTCTGCGGGGCACGTGGCTTACGACGGGAAACCGGAGGCATTTATAGAACTGTTTATAGTCTACTTTTTTGTTATATATATATGTTTACTCTTCTTTCAAAAAAATTGTTACATCTTAATTAGATTAGATATTAGATGTGACCCAGTTGAACCGTTTACCCCTGCTATAGAAGTGTTTGAAAATCAGGCCTTACACACTCGCCGTTCTTGCTGCCTGAATCAGCAAGGGTTTATTCCGCTTGAGAATTAAACCCGTGCCTGGTGCAAAGTACGGCTTTAGTTTTGTGCCGCTAGGCATATGATGCTTAATAGTGTGATAGGGATAATTCCATAGCATATAGCAAGACACATGTGCTATAAGAAAGCTCAAAATGCATCAGCATCACAAAAAATATAATTTATAATATCATCCCTTTTTTTAGCGATAGTCACCAAGTGTTGTTTAAAGGCTAATAAATGATCGTTCAACTGATGTTGTGGCAATTTGTAGCCACCTAATCTATAAAGCTTCTTTATTTTTTGGGACTCTATAGAATTTATGTCTTAAGTCTGACTTCTTGCCCATAGTAGATCTCATTCTTTTTTCTAATGATTCAATGCAATTTTCTCTCCACTTCAATGTACTTTGCGAGCTGTTTTTGCTGCAGAAGATAGTTAGATTCAAGCTATGGTATGTTATTGGAAATATATGAGTATTCATTTACGGATTTTACTTGTTTATTACTTCTTAATTAGAAATCATCCGTTTTATTTTACTGAAATCATCATTTAAATTATACAAAAAAAAACTTAAAGAATTAAAATCTAAATTATTATTTTGTAACAGTCAAGTTTAAATACCCATCGTGTAAATACTAACAATGTGCAAAGTCGTACCCCGCTGATCTTTCTGTTTATCATTTGATTATGTATATTTTTGTGGTTAATTCTTTTACGCGATGAAATAAGTAAATTAGCAAGAGGAGCATATTTTCGTACTTCTATAGCAATTAGATGTGCATGTTGACATTTGCAAGACTGTAAGTTACACATCTATATAGATTTCTAAAGTTCTAATCCTATCTTGATACAGTATGCAGCGCCATCTGATACTAAAATGTTGTTACAGGTAGTTACTTCTACTATCTACATGCAAACTAATATATGTAGATTTAGTTGTTGTTAATATTTAAATAGTATCTGTTCTTTTAACGCAATTATACTGATTAAAAATATTTTAGAATGTAAATCTGTTACTATTTTTAACTTTTAAATACTGAATGACTGTACCTTACGTTTCGGTTGTGACAGTAAAAATGCGGTAAATTCTGCGCAAAGAGCAAATGCAAGCTATTTAAATTATAGGTCTTAAACTACGCCTATCAAAAAGCTGTTACTAAAAAAAACAGCAAAAAAGTAAGGTAAACCAGAGCGTGAATACTGCAATTATACGTAGTTACGACAACACATTCAGCAGTTATCCGGCTGAAGTAAATGCTGTTTTAATTTTTTGTATTGATTGTATTGTTATCCAAGGACCCAGAATCTTTTTTAGCACACACATGACAAAAAAATGTAGTTTTTTTTTTTTTGAGGTTCGAGTGTATTGTGTCTGAGTAGATTTTGGGTTTCTTGTAAGCCTTGAACGAAATATTCAGACCCACATTAAATGCATCGAGCTGCACTTAAACAAAGTTTTTACAAAATACGGACTCCTGTCCAAATATTTCTACTTTTGTTAGCTTTTTGTTTTTTATATTAGGTTTTTGTGTCATTTTAATAGATGGTCAAAATTAAAAAATTTATGTAAAAAAGTGAGGGAAAAGAACCAAAAGGCAAAAATGTAAAAAGACCAAAAGTGTACTTATATGAGTTTTATTTACCTAATAATATCTTTTATGCTTTACCGGTATCTATCTTTCTTTTTTTTACAATAAAAAATTTATACAGTGCCGCTTTTTTTACCCATAATTATGCTTATGTACATATCATATTTTTATGGAATAAAAACGATTGTACTAAAATGCCTTCTACTACCAAAAATAATATAATAAAGTTACTTTTTACACACATTATTAAAAACAAATGGTTATACAAAGCTTTTAAAAAAGTATATATACAAAATTTTGTGTATTCAATGCACAGGTTGTTGGTGTTTATATATTAATGCGGTTTATTCTTATACATTAAATCTGCTTAAATAGCCTTTTTAAAAGGTGCTAAAATTTACTAGTGAAAATGCGAGTCTGTAGAGACTAGTATAATGATTTCATACTGGGAGTAATGCAATCATTTGTCATACTGACTTATAAAGCGCAATCTCGCAATTTTTTTATAAAAAATAAAAATATATGGAATGTGGATACTTTGTTGTGGGCGAAAAAAAAAATATTTTTTTGATATATATTAATTTCTGTTATCAATTACTTATTTATTAACAGTACCAGTTAAAATATGAGAATCCCACATGCATCATAGTGTTCTCCAAATTACTTTGTTAATTGGTTTTAATAGATAATTCTGTTAATCTTGTAATATTAGAGTTAAGAGCCGATTACGTAACAGAATGTTTTTTTTTACAACCTTAACAAAAAAAAATGCAGTTTGGCAGAAAAACTACATGATCAATACCCGTTTACAAAAAACTGTAATTTTTTTTGCTTTAGTCATGCATTTTTTTTCCAATGATTAATATTTTTTACAGCAATTAAAAGTATTTTATCTGTAGATTTTACTATCTTCCTTTTTTTATGAATGCATATTGACTCTAAATCATTGTTGTTATCGCACCGGACCGCATCAAAGCAAACCCCAACACATTTCTATTTTGCGCACCCGCACCGCACCGCACCACGCACCAACTGCTGGTTCAAGGATTGTAAAGACAAAAAAGGAGTAAATGCACAGAAATTAGCACTTCTTAATATAAAAACTTATAAATAGTAGACCAGTATTGAGGTTTAAACACCCATTACTACAAAAAAAATTATAAAAATTACTTTGTCATACAAATGTTTAGATTCTAAAGAATAAGATTATGCAAAATCAAAATGTGGTACAGTGTGTCTATGGTTGCACACAATTTAAGCGCGAATACAGCACTTTTTATATACAATCTATAAGTTGCGCAACTAAAAAACTGCACATTAACTCGTCTTGCATAAATATGCATGTTTTTACATGTGTTTTCAATTTTTTTTTTTTTTTTTGCGGCAGGTTATTTTTTTACATTTTTCACGCGTGTATAATTTTGTTTTCATATAAACTTCTTTACATTTTTTGTTTTCAATTTGTGTTTGTGTTACTTTTTCATGATGCATTTTAATAACACATGAGGCTTGCAGTTGCATATGCATGCCCACATTTTTTGCGTCGTCTTGACATCTTTGCCATGCATTTTGATCAAAAATTTTGTAGTCCTGTAAGCTTTTTTGTTCAAAACTTTCAAAAAAAAAATTTCAAAAGTTTTGCTACTAAATAACGCCTTACTAACGCAAAAAAACAACTTTTTTTACAAAAAGCCAACATTTCTATTATATGGTATTTTAAAATGAATGCGTAGCTACGGTAACAGATTCTAAAAATACTGTTTTGTAACTGTTTATCTTGGCTGAAATAGTAACATGTAAATTACAAGTAGAAGCAACCTCTTTATACGTACATTTTAGTGCGCAACTATCATTTTTTGACTATTTTGTAGTTTCAAAATCTTTATGCGGATTTTTTTACTATTTTCGTTGCGATGCGCATCAGCATTACAAGTTTATTTGTGGATAATACATAAAATACATTGTTAAATGCCTCACAATATATACAGTCTACTAAGTTTAAGATTTTTAAGTAATCTTTTATCCTAGTTTTTATATTATTTACTTATTTTTTATGTTTTTTTATAACATACATGAACTAATATTACATATATAGATGTTTTGCTAGGATAAACAATTGTATACATGCCAATATTTGTTTTATACACACAGTTTTTGCATTTAAAAGCCGTTCATTACTTATATAATGACTAACTCTATTAAAAGATATTAAAACCACAAAGGTTGTACCTGCATGAATAAAATATGCAAGTTTGCTGCACCTCTGTGTTAACTTTTACATTTTTTGTTTTTAATGCGGGTAATTTTTGTTTTGATTGTAAAAATTACTAAAATTTTGCAAAGTTTTTTGAGTCTTTTTTATACGAATGAAATGGTGTGGTGTAGTGCGCACCCGCACTAGATATTTTTTGCGGTTAAACCGCACCGCTGTTGTATTGGCGCCGGTGCGCTTTTTGGTGCGCTGTGGCAACTCTGCTCTAGATGTAATAGAGTGCTGTCATAAAAAAAACTTTTTGCAAGTCAACAAACTGACATTTCACACTACAGATTTCGGTATCCCGTATTATTTTCCGACATGTTATTTTTAGTTTAATCGGCCAAATCCCGGGATTGGAAACTTTAGTCTGTACTTAGGGTTCGGAATTTGACTTTTCGAATAATCGAATTATTCGAACTTTTTGGGGTATTCGTATATTCAAAATATTAGAAAAAATAATCGCAGTGTATTTTTCAATCATTTTATTATTAGTTGACAAATAAACATCTGAATAAAATATATCCAAATATTTTGTTTCCAGCCAGATTTTAGTTCATCAACACATATATATACAAGTGATGGGTAAAAACATGTATTTATGATACGGCGCGTATCCAGGGGAACAAAGTGGTGTTTTATGTAATAAACCCACTCGCAAAATTTTTTTTATAACTGGATTTAT
>JAQFYM010002784.1:0-21610 GCA_034694785.1 Agrenia bidenticulata
AATTAAAAACTTTCATTACAAATACCTATGAGTTTTGTTATTTTAAAATGTGTTTTAAAGGCCAAAAATTAGTCATTAAACACTGACTGGCCCTGGTCAAAAATATACTGACTACGCCACTGTGTCTAAAAGCTCACATTACATCTTTTTTATGTTTGTTGCAGTATAAACAAAAATACATACAGTAAAAGGGTTAAATATGTGTATTAGTTATTTTAAGCATATACTGGCATTTTTCACGTTATAAATAAATCAGAATTGCATCTATTTAATGCTTTTATACTTCGCCTTAGTAATTATTTACAAATAAAAAAAAACGACCCGTAAAAAACTATCCTATTATTAACATAAAATTATAAGATTGGTTTAAAAAACGTTTTTTTTTTATTACGATTGTGTTTTTTTACAAAACTTAACTGAATCATATTTCATATTGTCAGTAATGCATACAAAAACTGCTGTGCGCACAAAAATCGCTATATCCATGACAATCTTGAAAATCTATAGCAAAATAATAATCAGTCTTATAGTTTCTTTTTTTTCATGATCCTAGTGTTTAAATAAATTCGCGATTTCTTAGTTTACTCAATATGCAGTTGGCAATTTCGTTTTTACTTACCTTTCTTTATTGCACAAAAAAAAACGTTTTTTAAAAACAATATCACGTTCAACTTGCACTATTGCAATACCGCCTACAAAAACTAGTTTTGTATTGCATAAATCATGCTTTATATACAACGGCAACAAATGACGTATATCTAATAGGGTTTATCATTTCTGTTTTATCAGGGTGGCAAAAAGGTGCTTTTTTCAAAAAATTTACATAATAACGTTACTATAACTGCATGTAATGTTACATATTGCTGTATCAGCAAATGATAAAACAGTTGCAAATAAAAGATATAGAGTGCGCGCAAAGCACATGAGGAAAGCGTAAACGGTTACTGTGTCCTGATTATAGACATAAAAATGTTACATTGCGGCAAAAATGAAACAACAAAAGGAGAAATGCTTTTGGGGTAAAACTGATAAATACATAATGTTGATTTTTTTTGTACAATATAGAGAAATTTTCTATCACGAAAAATAAACGTTTTATGTTGTATTTTTAAAAACTGTGTTTTCAAACTAAATATTTTCTATATTCTATATATTTTGGATCATTGCATTCAGATTTTTTGTTTTAGCGCATGTCTTCAGTAAAACCGTTTTGACACGGGTAACAGAATTGGCGCGCAGTATTAATACGTATTAAACCCAGTATGAACCACCCGTTATTTACCCTTGCGTATGTTTAAAAGATAAGTGCGGATTGTAAAACATCTGCAAACATAGCTGGAAACTAACATGTGCTACAAAGATAGAAATAAACCGAGGCTATCCAAAAAGCCATACAGTTTTATGTTTGTAGATCTAATTTGAAAGAACTAAATTGATTGGCAAGACATTCTTAATGTTTAAAAAACTATGATAAATAAAATTTGCTATAACATTTATATTATAATACCCTTTCGTTTTTATTATGTATATGTACATATTACACAACGCAATTTACTTTTACTGCTTCCAACATTTATGGTTATGCTTTCGTCGGTTTTACCTCAAAAACTAAAAATAAAATATAATGTATAATTTAAAATTTATAATCGCTGCAATCACCAAAGACGATTTCTTATTTTGTTGTAACTTAAATATTCGTTTTTTAAACTTATATTTTTATACCAATTTATAACGTAAATTAGTATTTTTTTCTGTTTTACATGCAGTAGAACCTTTTCTATTCGTTACCGTAGCACCAAAAATTGTGAAATTGTATCGAATAATCACGACCCCGTATAATCGAGATTTGGTATAATTAGAGGTCCAAAAATTGACAGAATCTATTTTTTTTTCTTAAAAAAAATAGTAAGTACTAAGCACATATATAATGAATAAAAATATTAAAGTACATTCCTTTATCAGATGATATAAATACTTAGTATTTTATATTATTTGATTCTCCATATTTTTTCTTTAAATTTTCCATGGAAAAATAAAAATGACTATTACAAAAATAAGTTCAAACTTGGATAGGTTATAATGAGAACCCACTTTTTTAAATAACGCTAAATTTGCCTACTTAGGATACCCCTAAGGTCCTTTGTATTCGGCTCTGCTATAATTTGGTTGTCATGGTTAAAAAAGTGTGTATTGCAGGGGACATTGTTTTTACGCGGAGGAAAAGACATAAAGAAAAGCTTTATTTATTTACATTTGATTCCTTTTTATAGTTTTACAATCTAATATATGTAAAACTTTAATAAATCCGGAACACTTTTAATTGTGCACTTAATTTGCTTTTGCCTTTAACGCGTCTATAATCCATAGATTGTCTCAGCTTGAAGATATCGTTTTATATAATGTTTTTAGTCTTATAACACAGTTTGAATAGCGCAATATGGAGATTTCAGTAATATCTATTAAAATACGCCCTCAGTGTCTTATAAAGACCTTGAGAGCGCCATTTACACGCTTTTCTAGGTTCAGGTTTATCATTGAGTGTTTGTTTAGGCGTTCGTGACCGCACATTCTGATGCTATAGCATCAACAGTCATTAATACAGGATTTATTTGGATAATAAAAATAAATTGTGTACTTCTAAACATTTACTCAAAACAGGCATATCCAATGTAGTTATTTTATAAAAATAATGCAAATTTGCGTCTCTCGAATATTAAATTATGTCAATAACAATGATATCTGTAGCAGAGTCGTAGCTAGGGGAAAACGGGGCAGGGGGGACAAAACCCTATATTGAAAAAATTCTTGCGCACTTGAATTAAAGAAGGGTCTTTTTTGGAGCATTCAATTTTTTCAAAAAAAAAATCGGATTAAAAAAATTAAAAACGAAAATAGTACAAAAATACACAAAAAACATATTTATTATTTAAAATTATGTTTTAAAGCGTTTTTTGAGACATAAAAAATACAGATTATCCTGCCTTCCAAAATTCCTGCCTACGCCTCTGATATACAGTTAAACGTATTGTTTTTGTTTTGCCAATAGAATCTGCACTTTTATTAGCCCTAGTTAAAGAAAAGCCAACCACGATGATTATTTTAATTATTGGTACAATGAAACTTTTGTTTGGCTCGCAACTTTTTTTTTCACATAGTTGCATACTGTTTACCAATATCATATTAAACCAATTCATAAATCTTTATAAGGTATAATTTTCTACGCGTAATAGCAAAATAAAAATATATATTATTTACGAAAAATACTTATTTTACGCTTTTTTTATATTATCAGTATTATCTACAAAAAAATGTCAGTAAACAATTTATAAATTTAAAAAAATAAAAACAGTACACTTTTCTGACATAACAGATTAAAGTTTAATTTTATATCCGCCTATTACTAACGATAACGCATAATTATATTTTCTTTGCATAACTAATTTACAAAAAAACCCTAAAATAATTACTGGTTAAAGAGGCTCTAGTTGACAGATGATCGAGCGTACGCGTCTCTAAAGTAACGATAGTTTTGCATGTATCGCAAATCACCAGCTCACACACGCTGCTTTGTTTAAACTAAAATTAACATCACAAAAAATAAAAGAAGGCCAAAACTCAATAACGTTACGTTATACCGTTATTCTCAAATAACGGTATAAAACGTTTTTGAACGTTTTACTTTGTAAATTACACGTTATAAAAACTAATGTTACACACTTTTTCTTATTTTGTTACATATTTACATTCATTTAAGACATTTGTATAGTAAAGGTTGATTTAGTTGTTGCCAAAATACAAAATACGTTTATACCTGTAAGACATTCAAAAAAAAAACTTGCAGCAATTTTTGTTTTTAAAAAAAACCGTATAGTGATATTTTTTTACTTAGGGCGTGTTCGCGTTTGGTCCCTAGGTTTATTTTTTTTATATTTTATAACGAAACAAAAAACGCTTAGATCGCACTGGTTTTTAATTCTAGGTAAAAATTTACGTCTAAAAGAATAAACATTCGTTAAAAACAATCCTGAGTATGTTTTATGTCCGCGAGAACGCGGATTTTTTTATTACCAGTAAAAAACCAATAAAAAACTAAAAAACAAGATATAATAGTAAAAAACAGAACAAATAACTAACACTTTGTTATATGCATTTCTAGTTGTGCACTTATACCTTTTATTGCGCCCTATTTCATAAAAATTATAAATTATTATTGTCTGCTGCATGATAAAAATACCAGATAAATGGCAAACAGTTTTGAAAAAAAACAGAAGTTCATAGATAATCTCTACATATAACAAGACAAGTGGCCTAAAAAAAGGAAGACCAAAAACACAAAGGTATGTGACTGAAGTTGAAAAAACTTTACAGCGCATAGTATAAACACATACGCGTTAACCTAACAAAACTGCAAAAACACTATATTAGTTTTCAATGTACATTGTGTTTAGTTATTGACAGCTTTTGAGCATTATCATTAAGTTCCTGAACAACCATTATACAAAAAAATTAACCGTTTATGAGCATTTTTAAGCTTAGCGTAATTGATTAAAAACTACTTTTTGTTCAGTTACATTTATGTTGGAGGTTTTTATACAGAACGACGCATTAAACCGTGGTACAAAATTCCTTTGTATATAATTTAAATGCGAATATTTACAAACGAAAAAATAATCCATAGTTTTGCAACGATTGTCAAGGCATATAGCTACAGTTATACAAGAAAAATAATAATCGACCAAAGAGCGTATGAAATGATTTTATATTTAAATTCGGCTAGCATGTGACCCTGATGTCATCTAAATTTACGATTTACATGACGACTAGCATAAAAAAACTACTAGCAAATCGTTTTATTCTTATGCAAATTTGGTAAAACATCTAATAAATCAAAAGTTCTTAAACATAAACAAAAAAATATTATGGTCTTTTTGCACAGTTCAATAGGATAAGTACTGGTAAATTTCTTTTTTATGTTGTTTAAAGCGCCATCGAATTTTTTATTTGTTTATATCATGTCAATAAAATTACGCTTACGGTCCTGACCGTAGCTAGTATTTAACGAACTATTTTTGTTTTACAATAACAGCATTTCGTATACATTTAATTTTATACATGTTATATGATATAATAGTATTCCATCATACGCAAAAAAATATACCTATATATTAGTTATTTTTTTATATTTATTATTTAATATTTTATATGTTGGCGTTTTACGTCTATATTTTTTTCTGTAATAAATGCACGTAAAAAACAGTATGAAATTATATCTACGCTAAAATCTTTTTTATATATTTAAATATTTTGTTTCGAATAGAAATTTATATATTTTTTTTTTGTACTTTTATTAATCCCAAAATTTTTGCCAGTGAGTACGTCGAAGTGTGTATTTTTTTTGCTTATAATGCCAATTATGAAACGCATTATCAGTTTTTATACGATTGTTTTGTAACAAAATACATGGAAAAATACAACATCAGACTTGTCGAGAAATTTTTATATAAGATAATACCGCAATAAAAATTTGATTTTTGTGGCACAAGTTGATTGTTTCATAATAAAAAAAAAACTAAAAATTTTGCGCAGTTTAGTTGATAAGTACACTTATATATTGACCGAACGCAACCAATAAACTAGCCCCTAAACCATACTATAAAAAAGACAAATGTACAACAAGGTTGTTCTAAACCCTTTTTTGTAAGGCATAATTTTTTTGCACAACTATTTGCTGCATAATGCGTATTTTTTATGTATGTTTGAACACGATTATACTTTACTGTGTCACTGCAGGGCTATGCTTGTTTTTTATGTGAGTACAAAAAAGACAATTGGTTCTTGTCAATATTGACATAACGGCTACTTGACTGTTGAACAAAAATATCAATCAATTGATACGATATTTCAAAAACTTAAATTCACATAATATTGTAAGTTATTTTTTGTTTTTTGTGGAAACAAATTGTATCTTTTTAGTAAACAAATATATACAGGCTATTAATGTTATATAATAGACAAAAATCTATATATATTTGTAGGTTCGACGCGCTTTTTGCAGTTATTTTTAAATCTCGGTGTAGTTAACTACACGTTTTTATGTATATATTTTTCTTGTTATACGTTATTATCAGGGGCGGATTAAGAACGAGTTTTAAGGGGCAAAATTAAAAAACGAGTTGACGAATGAAATACTAATAGTGTATAGTAAAAAATTGCTGTATAAAAAATTTCATTCATATTTTTTATTTGTATAAAATTGTTTTATTTTATGCAATAAAGATTTTTTGAACACAAAAAAAGTAAAAGTACCCCTTTTTCAGAGGGCCCCCGAAAGAAAAGCCCCCTCACCCCCATCCTTGATCCGCTACTGGTTTTTTAATATTTTTAAATAAAAAAATAATGTTTAGAAACGATTGCGTAAGTCACACATTATAATGTATTATGTATTTGCACATTTTCATAATAGCTTTTTTTCACCGTTCAGCTGTATTATTGTATTTATAAATTTTTGTTAAAAAAAAATCATAGTTTGCACAATTTCAGCAAGAAAACAAAGAAAACCGCAATAGTTAGACACGGGCATTTCAAAAACATCTAGTATTTACATGTGGATGTTAACAAAAACAAAGACTGGGCTTTAATGCAGGTTTTACAATCTCAAAAAAAAATGCATTTGCAAAAAGTGCTTGCGGCAGCACTATCAGTGCACATACAAGCACAGTACGGTACTTTTCGGCATTGCTCGGTCGTTTTTTTTTTGAATTAAAAGTCTCAATATTTTTTGCATACTGTGTTTATGGCATTAAACAATTGAACCTATCTTCTTATACTAATTGTGTTCTGTCGAAGTTTATGCTGTGTTCAGTGTACATTTTAAACTAGATGCTATCCAATATATTACTTTTATTATATGCTAAAGTGGTTTATAAGTTTTTCTTTTTATTTTAAATGTGTTGAAAAAATACTAGTAAACTACAAAAACAGACTATGAGTATGCGAAAAGCTTATTTGAAAAATATGGTATTTGTTTTATGCTGTGTGACTTGGTAAAATGCAAAAAGACATGTTTAGTGTTAAACTTACCTGCCTTTTAGCATGTCTTAGAGCATTATAATGCCAAGGTCTTTTTTAAACTAGTTAAATGCAAAGTTCTGCCTTTTTCGTAAAAAAACGCAAAATATGTACAAAAAAAAACAAACAACAACCATAATAATGTAGTTTCGTACGACGATGTCTTTTTTAAAAACGTACAAACACGTGCAATTGTATTACATACAATCTTTAGTTGTATAATGTAATACAAATGTAAAACAACTACGGCTATTGTGAATTTTTGAAATCGTTTTTACTCTTACAAAAATTTAAAAACTGCTGTTTTATACATTCGAACTAAAAAAGTTGCGGTAAACAAAAAGTACAGTTTTAAATGCAACAGTTTTACAATATTTTTATGCATTTATTTAGCCACAAGAAAACAAAGCACTATTAAAAAAAATATGTTTTTACTTTTTTTGACATATAGATTTTTTTTTACCGTGTTTAATTCCACTTTTTGCACTGCCTCCTTCTTTGTTTATATTTGCGTACTTATTAAACGTATCACAAAAAAAAGTTACAACATGTATGCTTATTAGCTTGTAAGTTAATAATCATAAGGAGTACAGGTAATTGTATAAAAATAGATAAGATAACACTTTTAGTTTTGCAATTTAAAGTCTTATGCTCTAAGCATTTTTTGACTCTTTCCGGTTTTACCATATTATAAAAAAACATAACATAAAAAAAACTATATAGATATTTAGAGATTTTGTATATATATCTAAGGTTCACATACAAATATTAATAACTAAAGTTAATCTTGTTTTATGTAAACTCTTATTTTAAAAATCGCCATGAAATTCTATAAAAGGGTGGCATGGATACATGATGCCCCGCGCAGCTGTTTTGCGTGGTAAAACAGCATTGAGAATAATACTTATTTTTTTACTTACTTTTAATTTAATTTTTTATTTACTAATTTTTTTAACTTGTATCATATATGCTCCTGATTTGATAGGCACAACAAGAGAAAAAGTTTTCTTGTATAGGTAATGCGCCCACAAACTTGTTCGCCTGCGGCGGGCCGGCATACTTCGGCGTCGCCAAAGCGCGCAGTGTAGACTGAGAATGACATCTCAGTGCACGGCCATTGCCTTCGCATAAGTCTCAAGCAGAGCAGCACACTGTTCCTTGGTTATAGTGAGAATCTTATTTTATGTCCCAACTATGAGAACAAAAGTAGGTACAACACAATTTCGAACAAAACAATTATTTAAATAATTACGAAATAAATTATAACATATTACTGTGCTTTTTATGCAGGACGAGAAATGCTTTCCAGGATAAATTTAAAATGTATGTTTGCTATTTATAGAAAATCAGCATGAATAATGATGCGCATTTAAACTAGTTTTTTGTCATTATTACGACACAATCTGTCTATGGCAATAAAAAAAATGATGCTACAGTATAAAAGCCTTTTCTGTTCGGAGTATTACTTGAAAAAAAAGCAGGCGGTATAACTTAGACAGATTTGTAACAACACTTTATAGAAATAAACTTTATTTTTGAATAATATATAAAACCCATACATTGTTTCCAGTGACAGCAATGTTTTCAAATTAGAAAAAAAAAGTCATTAAAGCTGCCAATTTTTAAATATAGATATAAAGGATTATGTTCGCTTTTCTGTATTTCTTAGGCTGACTACGCATCTCTGTTTACTTTTATACTCTTTTTTTTTTAAATTTGTCTATCAATACAAATTAAAAAAGTTATTTGTGTTGTACATAAAAATCCTTTTATGGCTTTCACTGGTATATATATAGTTGAAAAAATTCGCTTATCATGCTTTTTAATACAAAACTTCTGTGCAAATTATAAAAAAAATACTACTTTGTATACGAGAAAATACGTATTTGCACGTTTCCGCCAAACTATATTAGAACAAAAAAAAGTTTTAAACGTGTTCTATCCTCTGTGTAAATTTATTTTTTTTTTTTTGTGCCGTAGTTGTAGATGTGTAGTAAAATATTTGATTGCGCAGTTGTTTCTTCATTTGTCCGCCATTGAACCCGACACTATCAGTCCATTCTTTGGCAGTATATTTAACTACAATATAGAAACGTACTCTAGTTTTTATAGGCATTTCATCATGATATGCAGGCGCGGATCATCAAGTCAAAAATAAGTGTAAAATAATATCGTTTGCGCACAAACACAATAGCCTAAGGTTTAAGAAAAATATAAAAAGTGCATTATACAAAAAAATATTTTCTATTACAGAAAAAAACAATTTATGCTGGTTGGTTCATTTTTTTGACAAAAAAAACAAAACAAACCCTTTTTAGACCGGGCTTGGGGGCAATCACCCTTCTCCCCCCTCCCCCACCCCCAATGATTCGCTACCGATTATTTGTATAGTTTGATTTTTTAAAATTGGTTTGATATAAACAAAAAAGTTTTTAATATGCAGTAAAAGACATTACGTGCAATTTTTTCTGCTATTTATTCCAAATAAATACAAAAAAGCAAAAAACGTATATATAATACTTATGGTTTTTGAAAAAAATATTTGACATAAAAACTCGGCTGAGCTATCCATAAAATAAAATATTAAACTTTTTTTTTAAAATATATTGGTTTGTCTAATAAACATGCCGAAATATTGTTTCATAATCAACAAGGGCTGTTTTTTTTCATCGGCTATATATTCGGGCTTTTTTCACTATTATAAAGACAAATATAATAAAAGTATAACCCGAAAAATGGTTACTAGGTTGTATCATCTTTTACTTTTATTACATATAAAAAATATTAACTCCAACCAGGGCTTTAAAATAATCTATTTCATTTACATGTTTGCACTTTGCTATTATTGTACCTTCTCTTTCAAAAAAAAATTTTCGTAATTGCTATTTTGCAAAGAGCATTTTTTACTTTCTCTATTATATATACAAATTACTGACATTTCTCTATCTTTAATATATGTTATAAAAAATGTATTTTCAAAAGTATTTAATTGGGAACATGCCTTTTTATGTATTCTTTTATAATTGCATGAAATTGCCAGTTAATATGTGCCTATACGAAAAAAATCAAAAAAAAATTAATATTTTTTTTGTTTGCCTGTTCAAAAAACTTTCGCAACATAAATTATATATCAAAAAAAAATCTTAGAAAGTTGATAATTTTGGGGTGCTGCATGATCATAAAAAAATGTAACACATTAAATGTTATAACTAAAAAGAATTTGTCGTATAATACTGAAAGTAACTTTTTGTAGTCATTTAACAAAAAAAAAATGATTTTCACTTTTTAGTTTGACCTATAATAAAAAATAAATATGTAAGATACAACTAAATCAGTAGATACAGTTTAAAAAAAACTTCAATAAAAAATATCTTTAAAAAATCTCCAAAAAATATTTTTTTCAATACTTAGATCTGCAAAAAAAAATTAAATTTACTTATATTTTTGTATACAAGTACTCTAAAAAACAAACAAAAAATTATAAAAAAGAATTTTGAGCGGTGAAAAAAAAAATTGAAATTATTTCGAGTAAATTATAATTGTAAAACCCAAAAATCAATAATTGCAATTCATTTGATTAACATAATTGCGTTTTCAATTACTATTTTTGATACCCTGACTGCAACCAAGTACGCAAAGGGGCCTTTGTGTATTCGAAGGGAACCAATCTCTTTTTGTCTGTATTTATATCGAATCGATAGCAATTTTTTTTCTATTTTTTTCCGGCTGACTGACTTTTATAAATCGAGCATAGTTTTTGTCATTATGCACTAAGATTCAAAATTGCCTACTAAGCTACGTTTTATTTTCGAAAAATATCTAAAGTATCAAAATTCAGTTATATAAATTTTAATGATTACGCATTTAGTGCTTTAAAAAAAAAAAAAAAAAAATCACTAGGCCAAAGCAATAATGACAAGGTGTAGTAAAAACAAATAAACAGTATACCGAATTTTAGATTTCTGTCACAGCCTGTCAAAAGAAAAAAAAGGATCTATTGCTCAAAAATAAAAAAATAAATGTTGGTGTCAGGGCACATATGTCAACCCTAGGTAATACAACATGCTAGTATTTGACATGTGTTTTCACGGATCAACTATGTACTTAGATTGATATCTAAAAAACAGTTTTTAAAAAAAAAAACTTGAAATGTAAATTCGTTACATTTTCTGTAAAATTAACTATCCAAAGAGCTGTTTTCACTAAGATATAAGTAAAAAAAAGTAATTCCTGATGTAAATTGTGTACCGTTTTAGCAAAGGCTAATTATAAAAAAAACAAAAAGAACTTCCATAGGCAAGTTTCACGTTAGATAAGATGTGAGTAAACATGTAAAAATATTGCTATTAAAAGGGCTTTTTGTCACTTGTAAACTTTACCTTGGAATCATTACAAGATATGAATATGCAGATATGCAAAATATTTTTGTAGGCTTTATAATGCAACATTTTTATTCTAGCTGCAGTTTTTTTACGCTTTGCAGTTTCATGCAAGATTTGCAAAACAAAAAATACTTTTTTTGCGTTTTCGCAAGGTTTTTTGTATGAAAACATAATAAATGCGCCAATATTGGCAGGGACTCACACCAATGCATTTTGTCTTGCAGTCCGCTCATGGATGCAACTCCGCGCTATAAAGTAAATGCAAGATCTGTTGATAGTAAAAAAAACAGAAAAAAAAATATACGGCCGCATATAACTATAAAGACAACGGGACATCCTAAAAAGACTAATTTTAAGGTAGATAAAAAACAAAAAAGAATAGTCATAGCATACGGCAGTGTCGTAAAGGCAGTGTGAGTACATATATAATACATGTAGTATTACTCAACGTTTTTAGATAATATAGACACTGCTATTTTGGCGATGAATATAAAAAGTAAATAAAAGATAAAACAGAGAAACACCCAAACGCAATCACAGAGATATCTAAACACCTTAAAAGCGTATAACGCATTTTTTTTACACAGATACAAGTGAACGTGTCAATCAAGCTTAGCACTTTTAAATAGGAATTCAACATAAAAAGAGTATGATTACATACTAATAACGTGATAATACATAAGTAACCAAATCTAACAAACTTGTATACAAACCCATAAAAACAAACAAACGGCAGCTATAAAAGACAAAAAAAAACACATATGTGATTAGAATAAACAAGGAGTAAAAACTATAAAAAAATACAAGCGTAATGATGTTGCCTAAAAGTAAAGAAATTGTCTATAAAAGATACAACTAGAAATATAAAATTAATGTTAAAGAACTACATTTTAATCAAGCCCGTGCAAAAGGGACACCCTGTACCTCAAGAGCTTCACTTTTTGGCAATTTTTTTGCTAATGAAATTTTTATAAATCACAAAAAAGTATTTAAAATACTTGTTTGTAAGTTCCTAGCTTCTTCACATATCTGCAAGACAATTTGATACGTAACAAACTGTATTTTTATCATTAATCACTTTAACTGTACAGGTTTCTGTAAATGTGCAGATAAAGACACTGTAATAAACTTGTAAGCGCTATTTGTAAACAACATGACACCGGAAGTTTTTTTATATTAAACCGTTATCTATTTACAAAAAGACTATGGACAAGCAATCCAGAACATTTTAAATAGCATATGTCGTATGGAAAAACAAAAAATAAGCGTGAACTATTTATTCTATATATATAATTTATATTTTAGTCATGTTTTATACACATTAGCATTTTTAGTAAATTTTACTAACATAAAAAGTACTTTTAGTTAAGTCTGTTTACATTTCTTTATCAAAAGCAATACTAATACTTTTCATGCAGTTTAGTTTTTTACATCAAGTAATTGGATTTTCGCGTAAAAAGACGTTTTTATCTTATGCCACAAAAAACTACTACTGTTACTAGTTATTTTCGTATTAACAGCGACACTTACTGAACATATGTTACCTTTTTTAAGTTTTTTTGAGCTAACATAAACAGAAATCTATAAAACGTGCAAACGCAACAAGATGTTTTAAACATTTTTAAAAACAAAAGGTCATTATACTTGGTTAATAGTTGCTTTTATCATAAGCTATAAAAAATACATACAAAAATGTAATATAGCAGTAAAAAAAACTCTGTTTGTATAAATTGCAAATACGAATACATATAGTGATTTTAATAGTGCAATAATCATGTAATTTTATCTGCAGCATGTAATCATACATTTATAGTCACATATATTTAATAAAAGAAAACCAATAATTAAAGTCAAAAATGCTTAAGTATTTTTTTTAATATAAATGGTTTTTTTTTTGATTATGCTTGCGTAACCGCTTTCTGATTATTTCTGATGAAGGCACTTAACAGTTTTTGTACGTTTTATAACGAATTTTTGTGTTTTTGTGCACGTATGTGTAGATTTTATTTATTTTTATATTCTGTCCAAGATTATTGAGTTGCGTGTTTTTTTTTCTATATCTTTACGCGATTGCACTCTATGTTTTTTTTTTATTTTTTGTTTTTTTTAAATTAGGGAAAGGCTAAAGATTTTACTTTCACAAAAAGAGAGTATGTTATTAATAATGCAATAATAAAAGATTAATCTGTTGAATGCAACAAAAACAGTCGTCTGTGTTCTCCGTAAATGAATCCATAGTAAAGTTAATAATTATACCTTTTTTACCAGTACAAACCTACAATGCAAGTATACATACAACGCAAGAAAAAAAATTTGTGTATTGTTTACTCAGCTTTGAAAGTTTTTATACCGATTATTTGCAGAGAAAATGTAGTTAATAATGTTTTATATTTTTGATAAGATCATTTTTTGGTTCCATAACGCACAGTTCTATTTATTATGTCTTGGCATTTTTTGTTTAATTAAAGTTGTTTTGCATTTATGAAGGTTTTAAAAAATAAAGCATAAATTATTAGAGAATCAATCTCTAATCTAAAATGCATAAAAACTTTGATTTTAAATGCAGTTTGTCGTTAAAATAGTAATAAGGCATTACAAACTATCTTTTTTGTCCAAAATGTAGTTCATAAAATCGGTAACTCGCAGGTGTTTCATATAAAACTGTGCATTTTTATGCATAAATATTTTTTTTATAAAAAGGGTCTATTTAAACGCCAAATTATATTTTTGTAGTTGAAATTCAACATAAGAAGTACAACTGCAACTTTATACATGTATGGACTGCATTTGAACCTGTACCTCTAAAATTTCACAGTACAACTAAGAGACAAGATTACAACGTTTTTCTTCAATAAAAACGTGTATTGATTTGTACATACAAAAAAACACTAGAAGTAAATATGTATAAGATTTTTTTTAATTCTTTATCATGAAAATAATGTTTTTTCAAATTGCAAATTTTTTAAATTAGAAATTTTAAATTTTTTTTAGATATAATGGTATTATTAATCTTTATTTTTTGTAAAGAGACTGGAATGCCTTTACAACTAAAAAAGAAAGTATTGCTACGCGACTTGGAGCGCGAAAAAAGTAAATTTTGTCTACTTACAAAATACAAAGTATGAAAGTATTATTAATTATTCAACGAAACATTTTTGGACTAAATTTTTAACAAACTCTATATATGTATTTGGGCCATTACAATTTTTTTTTACTTTTTGGGGGCCCCTCTTTTTGTAAAAATTAGTTTGGGCCCCTCTTTTTTTAAAAATGCAAGTTTTGGTTACGTGCCTGTTTGTAATATAGCGAAAATCATCGTAAAGACATAGAAATTATTTGGTTCAAGCCAGAAATCAATGCAGCACCATACTCAAATTTTGTGTTTTTATTACAACTGTCTAAATAAGTATTGTTTTATATGCATCGTAAAGCAGTTTTTTTACAATAGAGTGCCATTTTTAGTGCTTGAATAAAACATAAAAATTTGTATTTGTGCGAACAATTGACCCGGAAAGCAAAATCGCAATAGGAACACAAGTGGTATAGATATGAGCCTGTACCGTTTTTTTGGGCACTTATGATCTCGTAGCTTTTAAAAATACAAACTGGTGGAAAAAAAATTACGGACTAAAAATTATTTTGCCACAAGGGTTAATGTAGTAACAGAATTGTAATTCAATCGATTCAAATAGATAGGGCTTAGATTTTTGTACGCGGATCAGAAAAAAAAAATTGTTTGAATTGGATATGTATTGACTTAAAACAAACTAATTTACGGTATGAATGTTTACTATTGGTTTGCGCAATTCACGCCGTGTATATTATAATATACGCCTTTTTTCTTTGCTTTTCTTATATTTATGATAAATCCCTAAAAAGGCACCGAGGAGAACCTCGAAGATAAAATGGCCACTAGAAATAGTCTATAAACCAAAGCAAAACGTAAGCATGTGACAAGTCCATATCTAAAACATAAAAAATTTATATTATCTATTGTCCTGGCCAAAATGAGGTTACTGAGCCTGATATTTCTCGCAATGTAGTCTGGTATCATATTTCCTGTTATTTTATATACGAAATCGCATATACGGATGAATAAAAAGCAATATGAATAAAGACAAGCAGTATAAATACTTCTAACAGTATAGATTCCTCAAAGTCATCAGACATCCACATCTCTCCATAAAATGGAAAAAGAGATTATTTGAAATTGATTGTGAATGAAAGTGATGGAGCTTTAAAGTATATTGATGCTGATAAATATAGTTGTAATTTTTGTTTAACTGATTAACGCATATCTTCAGGTATTGGGATTAAAACTGTGCAAAAACATCTTTTTTCTCGAAAACATATTATTAATAAACAATGCTACAAGAAATTAGAAATAAAAGTAAAATATATTTTTATAAAAAGATCTGCGAATGAATGATCAAGAAAGTATCCCAGTTGCTAGTTAGATGCCTTTATTTTTTAACAAAATAGACCAGAAAGGTTGTATTTTCAAGTTCTCATCACCGTTTTTATGCCCACGCATTTATATTTTTAGTTAAATATATAACTTTATTGCAATATTATGGCACCTAAAATTTCTACATATGCTTTGATAAAAGTGTCAAAAAGAAAAGCCCAAAATTTATCAACATAATTAATACAGAAAAAAATAAAAACCATTGCCTTAAAACGAATTTACTGAATGGTTGTGAAGAGGAGACAGCAAATAATAATACAATGTAAAACAAAATTATTCTTAAAGTACTGAGAATAGAGCAAAAACCTAAGAATAAATGAATTTGATTATATTTTTGTGACGCCGACCCATATTGTTTAAACAGGTAAACTCTATAAAGAATTCTGTATACGTTTTGCGCACGTTACTTGTGTAGCGCATGCGCTTCACACCCTGTCAGTGACGGGCAGAAATACTGCTTCTGTTGGTACTTATTGCATAGGATAATTAAAAAATATTTTAGATATAATACTAAAAATAAAATTCAAGAAAAAAACTGGATTGATTGTTCCGAAATTTTCAAGTTCTTACGAAATGAAAACTTGGTTTAAATTTGCTAGGTGGTTATTTTTTAATTTCCAATGCATTGTGTTGTATGTTGCTAATTTAAGAAAAGATAAATAAATGAAATGAAAAATTTAATTAAACTATAAAATTTAATAAAAGATAAAAAATGACTGCTAGACTCTTTGATGCCTATATTCATTGTTCTTAAAGATAAAATTGCATAACTTGAATCGGCACATCTATTAGTACACAAGAAAATACAAATACTTTAATATTTTTAGAGCAATTTAAACGTGCAATTCATAAAAAACGGCTTGATTCAATTTTAGTAAAAAACACTGAATTACATTTTTGCAGTAGTTTAAAGATCTAAAGATGCAGTATAAGGACAAGATATGCGCATATGACCCGTTGAAATCATTTTCTGTTGAAAAAAGCTTTAATCTGATATAATATGTCCAGAATGATTAAAGAAAAGTTTTAATACTGATTCCCTAATCATATGTCTTTGCATACTATTTAATAAAAGCAATAACTAAAAATGTAGTTTAGTTTATTTTTTAGTTTTTTTAAAAAGCTTATAATATACAGAGTACGCTGCCTACAAAAATGGCGAACCAAATCCGAGCACTAATAATTAGGGCTCGTCATTAAACTGTATAATTTTTTTAATATACATTCACTATACGTATAGTGTTAAAATTATACTTATAGTGCCTTATAATTTAGGTATAGTGCAGGTATAGTAAAGGTATGGTCTTTTTTTTGAATAAAACAATGTAAAAACAAAACATGAAGTAACTACAAATAAATTTGTTTTAGTGTTAAAATGGAACATAAAATGTTCTTAACATATAATTTGCGTTAGTATCATCTATGGCATTACCTTTAAGTGAAGACACTTTTTAAAAGATGTAGTCAATTTTAATTTGTAGTAATATGAGTTGCGTAATATTTATTATTGATTCTAGAGAATAGATTTTTTAATGGTTATTTTTTAATGGTTATTTTTTAAAAAAACCCAGCTGAAAACTCACAATTTCATGTGGTATTTTATTATATAAAAATATGGTGTATTGTACAGGATATGTAGTTTTGCAATATTATAGATATCATTATAAGATTATTAACTTACTTTATTGTTTTGACTGTTTTTTAATGTAAGTATAAGATGTATAGGCATGTAAACCAGTTTCTTCTGTGTATATTTTTTTGGAACTTTTTTGTGTACATTAATATTTCGCTGTTGAACAATTTTATGATATTAAAATTTTCAATTACGAAACCAAAAACAATTTTCTCTATACTGATTCATACTTTGGAATGCAAATTATACGTATAGTAAATTTTACTATACAAAAATTATACGTATAGTATTTTTGCGAGCCCTACTAATAATATATAAGAATATACTAAATATAACTTCTTTATTTAACCTCTCACCTTATAGCTCTGAAAGTAGCTTCAATGCTTCAATGCATCCATTCTTTTTTTATAAACATGAAATGTCAATGCAAGTAGATAATAGTTTTCTTCTTTATGTTCACAATTAAAAGTAATAAATCTTTCATACCATTCTTTCATGGTCTTTCTCTTTTCCTTGTATTTTAACCAGGCTGTGCCAAACTCTTGTAAATCATCCGAACTTAAGGGACATATTTTAGTTGCGTCGAGCGCTGATGATCCTTTCAAATGGAAAAAACTATTTAGTAATTTTTCTGTTTGATCTTCACAAATTTTCAGCGCTTGGGTAACTTTTTCATTCGAAAAGACTTGAGATGGGCTGAATTCTATACCAACATTAACAACAAATTCATTCAGTACTTTGTACAGATTCTTAAAATAGTCCATTAACAAGATCTCTCTTTTTTCTGTATATAAATCCCGTTCCATTTTGAAAAAATTAGATAATTCGTAGATGTGCTTAGCACCCTCTGTACGTCTTTCACTCTCCTTAATTGAATTTTTGAAAACGGCATGTAGTTTTTTATAAGTTTCATCTTCCATGTGAATGCTATTCTCAATCGGCAAATTATTAAAAAATGTTTGACCATCTGAATTTTTAATTGAAGAAATGAATAATAAAATCTGTACGAAATCCATATCTGTAAATTCTAATTTCATTCTATTTATAAATTTGTGGATTATAAATTGATAAGAAGAAAAACAATTTTAAAAAAGTGCTAGAAAATTTTTCGTTTTTTCAATGTTATCAATGATATTTATTTATTTTTCTAGTATGAAATGCTACATTTTTCTTTTTTTAAAAATCTTTTGCAACTGCACGAACATGATGTGGTGATATAATAGATATTTAAAAATACCGGTATACAGGAAGAATAACGTCCTACTTTTTCTATAATTGTATTTAACCCTTTCGGCTTCTGTCACAAATAGGGGTCTTAAAACCGAATACCCGGTTACTCGAGTACCCGGATATTTGTATTTTCGGCCATTTTCGTTATTCGGATAATACTCGAATAATATCCGGATATTTTTTATTTTTCATAAGATGATTGAAAAAGGATCGATTATAAGACTTTTAAAAAAAAGTGTATAAATGTGCAGTATAAAAATTAAATCGTTTTGAATTTTTTTACTTAGGTAATCGAAAGCTTCAACGCCTACTTCCAGAAAGTTGATTTACATAAAAAAACATTTAGATCTTTGCGGTATAATCTTTTTGTATTTTTATTGATATTTCCTTAAAATTGTACTCAAAATAATTCTTAATTCTAATTATAATTCATAGACGTGAGCAGTGGCGTACCCAGGGGTGGGGCCTCGGCCGACTGGAAAAATAAAGTTGCGCCTGAATTTAAGGGGGGGGGGGGGGGTTTAGGGCGTAGAAATTACAGAAAAATATATTTTCAAGAAAATCGTATTTATAAATTTTTTCTTAAAATTTTTTTTAAAAAATAAAACTTATTTTTGTTTGTTATTTTAGGTAATTTTTCTTTTAATTTTGCCCCCCCCTCTGGTACGCCACTGAGCGTGAGTTACCTGCTCTACGCAAGCTACAAATGGACATTGATAATCTTGACGGTTTACATCAAGACCATCCTGTAAATCGCGTATTAGCATTGTAAAAGCATTATAATAAGGGTTTTTGAATACGATTGAATCTTTAGCAATAAACCGCCCTTAGAGTGCACAAAAAGACATAAATATTGCATACTGTTTGAAACCTATTTATCTGGTAAGATAACTTATGTTTCATACAGTCTTGTTTTTTCATTGTAAAGATTAACAAAAACAAATCATATTTTATACAGTGCATAATGCAAAGGTATATAAAAATTTTGTTAAAGCGATGATCATTGTATAAAATAGCTTGTTTTATTACGACATGCATATGCAAGTTTGAATTTTTTGTTTACCCTAAGTGGCAATTTTTATGTTTCTGTGCATGATTAAATCTTTTCTAGACATTACCATTATCTGGGTATCCGGATACCCGGTAGTGCTAAAATTACCTTTTTTAAAACCGGATACCAAAATAGGCGAACAATTATCCGGCCCGAAAAAGGTAGGAAATCCGAAAAAGGACGCAAAATTTTCGATGACTTTTTTCTTATAAAAATTGTTATTTTTTTATAAATACGTGATATTTGTAAAAAATAAGTTTTTTTTTTTATTTTATGTTTAAACTGTGGCTTGTCCGTTTTTAAAACGAAAAAACACGTTTACAACTCAAAAGATTTCGCTTAATCGGATTTTATAATTTTTGGCAAGCCTTTCATCGGTACTATTATATTTCGTTACCCTGTTAGACGTTTCGGTACCCTCGTTAAATTGGGGCAGAAAATAAGGGGTTAAAAAGGGTGAAAGGTAATTAACTTGGTAAAAACAATACTAAATAAATGAATGAAGTGTAAGTTAATTAGTTAAACAACCTGATCCGTGACCAGAACTCTATCCCTGGCCATAATCCTATTCCCTATCTAACCCCTAGTCTCGTAACAATTTCCTTGCTTCGGAGCTTTCTTTGCCGAATCACAGCTTTGGTCTGGCTTGTGGAAGGAGGGTATGGTTAGGGGATAGGGTTATGGACAGGGGAAGGGTTATGGTTAGGGGATAGGGTTATGGTTAGGGATAGGGGTTGTTTAAATAATTATCTTACACTTCATTTATTTATTTAGTAATGTTTTTACCAAGTTAATTACCATCCCCCTTTTTACCCCCTTATTTTCTACCCCAATTTAATAAGGGTACCGAAACGTCTATCAGGGTACCGAAATATAGTAGTACCCTTTCATCGGATCGTAAATGTTATTATATCTGATGTCCAAATTCTTGGATCTTCAAGCTTGATATTTAATACATACATTTACATATCAAATAAATAAAAACAAAGAATAAATGAACTTATTTCTAATTCACTGTATTTTATTTTATATATACAAGATAAAAATTCAACTCCATAGTACATCTATGTCTTCATTAGATTTATTCTAATGCTCAATGCGTAACCCTTTCTTTTAAAATTAATTGTCTGATATTATTGTCAACGTATTTTTACTAGGATTTTAAAATAAATTTAACAAAAATGAAAATATTAGCATAATAAAAAGTTCTCTTTTTCAATATAGTGTATAAATTCAAACATGAATTATTTAATATTGAGTATTTATCTATTGTTGATTGACCTTGGTGCTTGTGTATAGCTGTTAACTCTTCGAGCTACAAGCTCATGTCTTGTTTTTTTCTACCCTTCAAATGTTCAGAAATCCAATATTTTTTTCCCGATTTTTGTACAAAAATGACGCGTATACGTGCAAATATGTATACGAATATTGTAAATTTATTAAAATAATACAGCAAATTTCAGATAATAAATAAATTTAGATAATGTTTTATTTGTTATAAGGAAGCATGATACAATCTGTATTATACAGATCAAATTGACTATTGTAAATAAACACTATTTATCTATGATATACTATATTATGACTAGGGGTCAACGTTTTGGTAGGAATTTATTTTAAGAACCCTAGAAACCTAACAACATGCATGCAAAATACGAAATATATTTTTCATTTTGTAGAACTAATGCTTAAATATTAGTGTACATGCCTTTTTTATGTTTGTAATGGCTTATATAAAGTTATTTTTTTATTAAAAAATAAAATCCTACCACCCCTAA
>JAQFYM010002785.1:0-21597 GCA_034694785.1 Agrenia bidenticulata
TTTTAGGGTCAAACGTCATCCAGTACCCCAGAAAATGGACTTACACACAAACAGTCGATACTTTACTATTTCGTTGAGCGGTTTATTATTTGCTGTATCTTTTATCAAGTGTAAATAAAATAGAAATTAAAGTATGACGTAGCTACCGGCTTGGTACTTCGCGGTCATCGACATAAGTAAAATGCTGAATTAGTTTAAATTAGTGTGTCCTTAGTTAGCAGTGTATATAACTAGTTGTTGTTCTAACTTTTTTTTTAAATAAAATTTAAAACTTCAACCTTTTATTCGTGGGGCCAGAAATAATTAATTTTTTTAACAACCATAAGTAATATTTTTAATCCAGCCATGACCAATTAAGTACATGTATCATGAATGCATTAATCATCCTTATTTTTTGAGCTCATCACAATATTCCAAATCAATGATTCCCAAATATGGCATGAAATAGGATGGGATGGATTCTCAAAATCCCAATCCCAGCTCTCCTTATAAATTCCCAAAAGTAATTCTCCATCTTCAACTTTAAACTCCGAATCCCACCCCAAATTCCAATCTTGGCCTTGACCATCCAAGTGAGCCCCATTGTGACCAAATCTCCCCCCTCTTTTCTCAACCGAACCCGATCCTCAATACCAAAAGCCACCAAGCAAATGAAAATCAAAACCCCGTAAATCGTAAAAACGGATATTAAATTCCTAAAGGTGATGTCATCCTTAGAGGGGGAAGGCCATGCATCCAAGATCCTCATCGTGTCACTTCGTCTGTAAGTATTCCTCAAATTCTCCATCCCTTCCCACCACCTCAAAATGCCCGACTCATCCAAAGCCCTCAGCTTTATTTTCACCTCCCTCGAAATGTGGACATAAAACATCCAATGCCGTTGCTCCGCCAACAGTCGCTCCTCAACCCGAAAGCATTTGAACATTGGCGCGAAGATCTGCGCCGTTTCAGCAGTATGCATCGTCTCCGCCGCCGCAATCGTGTCGTAAAGCGCATATTTAGGCTCCCTACTTTGAAAGATCTCCGTAAAGTCCAACCTGTCCATCCGTACCAGAGTGTCCTTCATCCTCTCCTTCACCTTATTCTTCTCAAAGTCATACTCCATCGTCTCAATCCCCTCCTCGATCGGATCCCTGTAAACGATCTTGTAGCCGTCATTGATGACCTCGCTCAAATTCGTCCAAGGGGTCACCGTGGCAGGGACGATGAGACTTCCGGTGAAGAAGCCCTCATAGTACGATGACAACGTCACGATCACGATCAGGGAGAAGCCCTTCAAGAAAGCGTGGTCAATCGGACAGCTTTGCTTCATCAAGATGGTCAACACTGCCAAGACGTAGTTCATCCAGTCCTCCCTGGAACAATGGAACCCTTGCTGGGCTGCAATAAGGGCCACGATGGCCACCATGGTCACCCCGAGCCCTAGCCACACCCCAAGACCTAAAGGGGACAGCCAGACGATGAAGGATATTATTTCCGCCCTTATCGTCTGGTCACAGTAGACGAGTCGGAAGCCGAACCAGCCGAGGGAGTAGGCTTGCTCTATAAAGATCCCGCAGTACTTCCCGCACCCGAGTTGGTAGATGGAATACCCTAAGGGTTCTTGGGCCTTCACGTAGTCCGGTATGTAATTAGTGGTGAAATTGAGGGTGACTGCAATTGATTCGAAAATGGCCACTTGATTATTGCATTTCTGGAAGTTGATAAAGTTGCTCCCAACTTCTCGGCTCCAAGGGCTAGAAGGGCATGTCGGCATTTGGGACAAAGGGGCCGTGTACTCTTGTAGCGTCAGACGGACTTTGAACCAAAGCCTCTGGAGGCTCATGGTGTCAACATTCAAGACGGAGGTCCCTTGAGGGACTTTGTAGAAGCGGGATGAAAGGTAACAATAGGGACAGAATAAATACCACGGGGAGCTCGTCGGAGTTTCCCGGGATGAGAAGACAGTCCAGAATACCCGAGTGGGCCGCATAAAGAGGAGAAGGGGACAGTCGTCGGAATTCGGGGGGGTTTCTTTGATGAGGACGTAGTTTGAATGGCTAATGGGTTTTGTGGCATAGTTGGCTCTCCTCATGAATAAATAAATCCGATTCAAGTCCTCCTCTGCTTGTATGATCACATTAAGGGAGCAGGCCTCAAAGAAGTTGGCGATTATTTTAATGGCCCTTGTGTCGTTTGTGTCATGGAATGTCCAGACTAAGGGCTCCGCCTTGTTGTTCCCGTGAATTAGGTCCTCAGCCATGTCCATGTATTTCAAATGGTTCGAGAAGCTTTTCAAGTGTACCACACACTTTCCGAATGCTCGAAAGTCGACGAGAGCGGAGGCTGGGACTGCTTGTTTGTAAGCTATTAAGACTAAAGTAAGAATTTTGAAAATCATTTTCGTTTTGATGCAATTTCCGAACCTTTTAACTTTCACTGACCAAATGGTGAGGAAAGGATTGGAAAACCTGAGGATATGTCCAATTCTCGGAAGACAAGATTGCAAAGGTGAGTGGTATCCACCTTTTAATTATGATAAAAAAGCTGATGAAATACAGATTCTAAAGCGCCCTTGTAAAGTTGGAAGGTTGCCGAACTATTCGGTTTCTAGAATCCACAAGGCTATGGCCTCATGTAATTACCCGCTTGGGTTTATGAAATCCGTTCATTTGACCAAAAAACCCCCTCTGCCCTCACTTTCGATATCTGATCACATTTAAACGAACGAAAGTGACAACTGTGAGGACAAGGACACTTCAACGATAAGTTGGAGATTTTAAAGTAGATAAAACAGTGTGACCTATTTTCTCTATCGTATGGGAAATATTGGAATACACAGACTTACAAAATATTCAGTGTCAAATTTCTCATGCTCAAAAGCTTTTATTACTAGTACAAAATTTCTAATCCAAAGTTTTATTTTGAAACTTAAAAAAACAGCAAAACTTAACTATGAATTTGTTATTAAAATTAAATGTGCTAGAGTGTTGTTTTGCTGGAGGGATTTGTGGCTTTTTGTTTGTGACTGGACCAATGTTAAGATCAGAAGCCAAAAATCTCTGTAGCACAAACTCCCTATTGTACCAATTCCCCCCGCATTGAGTAATTGAACTGACCACCTAACCCGAGACAAGAAATAGCCAAAACTCCTTTCACCCCTTCAGCCCAAAGGTTATCAATTAAAAGCAAGAAATTAGCAAAGAAATTCAACAAAGATTTTAAGACCCTTCCTCCAACATTACAAAGATAAAAATATTTGAGGACAAGAGTATTTCGAAACTCCCAAATAAAAATGACCACACTGGCCGACACCAACATTCCATAAATTAAAAAGAGAGAGATTAGATTTCGACAAGTAATCAAGTGTTTGACCCCCACAGGCCAATTGTACTTGTTGGCCACAATCATTGAACTTTTGATGACCTCATGCTTAAACTCAGAGAGACCTTTCCAAAATGACAAAATCCCCGACTCCGTCAATCCCCCCAAGTACTCCCTTAGCTTCTCAGAGATATGAACCAAGAAAATCCAATACTTGACCCTCGGCAGTAAGGGCTCCTCAACTCGAAAGCATTTGTACTTTGGAGCAACCATGCGAACATACTCCACCATGCTCATCGACGTATCGGCGAATATTCTCGTATCATAGATGGCATATTTCGGCTCCTTACTCGAAAACAGTGCCTTCAAATTGTACCCTCTGACCCTTACAAGGCTCCTCTCTATCTTGTCCAGTACTCCATTCCTCTGGAAATCCTCCCGAAGCTCCGTATCACCCACTCCGATTTCATTCTGAGAATCGGCGTAAACGATGGTAAAACCCGCATGGACGACCTCCCCCAAGTTCCTTAAAGGAACCACCTCACTAGGAACCACCAGACTCCCTGTGAAATAGCTCTCGTACAACGAGGAGATTGTGACAACCACGAATAGGGAGAAGACCCTTAAGATCCTTAAGCGTCCTTCACAGCTCTGCCTCAGCAAAATGCTCAAAGCATAAAACATATTGTTCAGAAACTCCTTGAAGGACCAGAGTGACCCCTGAGCACAGATGAGCATGGAGATAGAGAAAATGGTGACCCCTAAGGCCCCCCAGACAGATAACCCGAACGGGGAGATCCAGACGAGGAAAGAGATCCTGTCCGACCTTAAGCTGTGGTCGCAGTAAATGAGCCGGAAGCTGGAGACCCCCACCGAGTAGACTTGGCCCATCTCCACCCCCTGGCACCTCCCACACCCCGTCCAGTGCCGAATGTGCCCCAGAGGCATTGCCCCACCCTCATTGACGATGTATCGGGGGGTGATATTGACCAGTTGGGCCAATGACTCCATCACCGCCACCACCACGTTACAGCTCTTCAGACGGACAAAGTTATAATCCTTAATTCGGCTCCAAGGGCTTGATGGGCATAAGGGGACAGGGGGGAAGACGAGCCCCACAACGAGGGGTAGACTTATCCCCTTTTGCCACAAGGGACTGAGAGCCATTGTGCTGATTTTTGACAGTTGATCCGGTTGGTGAACTTTGTGGATTTTCAAAGTGCAGAAAGGGCACAAGAAGTACCAAGTGGGCGAAGAGGGTTGGGCAGATTCGGTCGTTGGGGTGACAGCCCAAAATATATGACAAGGGAGTCGGTGGAAATATTGGGAGAGCCCTTTGATTAATGGGGCGTTGTGGGTAAGGATTATGTAGAGGGAATGAGATGGCCCTTTTGTCTTGTAGTTGCTCCAGTAAATGAAGAAATGAAGGCGTCGATTATCAACTTGGTCTTTAATGATGACGTTGAGGACACAAGTTTCGAAAAAGTTGAGGACAGGGCTGACCCTTGAGGAATCATTTGAGTCGTGGAATGTCCAGATTAGATTATTAGGACTTCTATTATTTAGATGAATTACTTTCTCGGCCATGTCAATGTATTTCAATTGGTTGGAGAAGCTTTTCAAGTGGAGGACGCAGTTGCCGAAGGATTTCACCAGCTCGTATCCACACCCGCGTCTCCACAACATTAACATTATTATCACCACCAATTGGCTTTTCATTTTAAAAACTTTTTTAATTCATTATAACTTTTAAAACAAGGGTCAAAGTTGAATGATTTTTCAGAAACTTTTGGATGTTCCAAGTTGTCGATATTCGACCATTTGAGCTCAAGTGGGAGAGCTCGAGAGTCAGTGGCTGTGTGGGAATTACTGAAATTGAAATTTGAATACGGACTAGGGCAAGAATTAAAATTAAAATTAAAACTTTCTATAAGCATTTTAAGTTAGAATTAAAACTTTTTTAAACGATTTAAAATAATCAAAAAAATATACAGTAAAAGTTGTCAAAGGTATTATTATAAGTTTTGGAATTTGAGCGTATAATTTCCTTCCCGACCACCGTAATTTATCCCATATAATACCATTGAAATGTTTGTCCGTTTTTTTTATTGAGTACTCCAAGTACTTCTCCATAGCCAAGCTACTAGACAGAATTTAAGTCTCATTACATTTAAAAGCAGACTAAGGAGACGAGAGGTGATGCTATATCGACAATCTTAGTTGGTCGACAATCCAAGTTTAAAAGGTTCTTAATGGTAGTGGCCCAGTAACGGGCCTGTACTACTCTATTTTAATCCATCATATATTTATGGTGATGGTAAGTTTGGAGAAGGGAAAATGTCCAAGTGAACAATTCAGGGTTGGCAATTTTTCATTTTCAGACATATTTGAATGAAGAATCTGAAAAGCTTGATTTTTGGTGAACAATGTTGTCAATTTTTAATTTTTCATGCATAAAAATGGTGTGAAATTTCATTGGAAAAGATGGGTTAATTTTTCGTTTTTCACACTTTTTGGGGCTGAAATTTCAATTGCCAACCCTGGAATAATTAAAGTGAAGCGTTGGATAAAAGTTTATAAAAGTACGTCATCCCAGTCCACAAGCTCAGGCCACAGCCAAATGTGACCAAAGAAATACATTATCTTCCCATTACTTCCCTCACACACTCTTAAACTTTAAAAGAGATTTCACAGATTGCAAATTTCAAATTTATTCAATGTGCTTTGATAAGTTCAATTAAAGTATTACAGTTAAAAAAATTCTTATGCGGATTGGATTAAATTTGAACTGGGGGGGGATGCCCGGGTAGAATTTTAAATATATCTTATCAATTTCGAATGTAATTTATGTTATTAAAATTCCAAGGACTTAGTTCTTATTTTATATTCTGACTAAATATAGGGACAATAGGTTAGGTATATTCGTCATTGTGGCTTGGGTTGGAGTAATCCATCCCAATCCATCCCTACATTTCTGACGCCTGACAAATTCCCGTATGACAAGTCCAAAACTTTAATATACAAAAAATATCCAAAAATGGTCATGTCAAGGGTCGTTGTTGATGCTAGCTAATATGAGATAACACCGCAAAATGTGTCCCTGTTGTCAAGGATTCTTTCCAACCTTTCACCTTCAGGATAGGTTAACAAAGATTCCCTGACCCCCCAACATAGAATACTCAACATTTTGTCTACATTTTGATTCTCACCACGCCAAGCCCTACATTTCCATTCTCATAGTTTTGTTCGTTTTAAAGAAATTAAAAATTACAAGATATCAATCCCTACAAACGGGAGCAGTCTCAAACTTACGATTCACACATTGAACTGAATTTAATAAAGTCTATGTTAAACTCAGCTAGATGGGTCAAGAGTCAAAGGAGTTGAGTAGGAGGTCATTGATGTCATCATCATGGAATCAGAACTGCATTCCCGAATCCCGAAACGGGCGAAACGGAACCAATGGTCTCAAGGATGAGCGCAGGTCCGCTTATCAACACCAGTCACCTCCAACCACTTTCGGGGAGGGTACGCCAATCACAATTCATTCTAATCAATCCCAATTATCAATCACCCATTAAAAACCTTTTCAGAAATCCGGAACCTGATAAACCGACATGAACGGCACCGTCCTCGATTCCCAAGCTACCCATCCATACCTCCTCCGACAGCATACCGCAACAATCCCCTCAAGGCCCTACCCGCCATTACTTTCGGATACAAAGTCCATCAAAGCACCCAAAGTGACAACAATCAATTATGCCGATTCTTTGGAGATATTGCCCGCTCCAGTAGCTCCGCCCCTCTTCAAAACTTCAGCCACAATCAATCACACAGAAGCATTTCGAATCGTCAGTGCCAAGTGCAGATGGAAGCTCAGAGATCCCAACATCACGTCCTCCGTGACACGAACTCTCAGTCATTCTACCACAACGGGATGCAGAGATTGAACGAATGTGCTCCCTTGGACCCTTCCTCCAGAAATCCTCCCATCAATTTGTACCCTTTGCAAACTCGACAAGATCCTCCAGCTCAACACCCTCACTACATTAATTACCCGCATCAACAAGTCTCCTACACCTCCGTCCCTCGTCAGCTCACCTGTCACAATCAAAATCTAAGCTATCCCGCACATCACCAAGGAATTCAAGGGGTCCAAAGTCGCATGAGTGTCCATGACCTCGAATTTAGAGACTCGATCCAATCCGAAGAGGGTGACTTGAGCTTCTATGACACAAATGTGCCCTTAAACCTTCAAGGTGGGATGAGCCAATGTACGCAGCCAATTAACCCGAGCTATTGTCACCAGACTGGGTCCCTGTACCAACAGCCACAGAGGAAGTCTTTGTACGAACACCGTAATGACCAACAGAGTAATCCCCTTAATCCTCTCCAGAATGATCCCATGTATTACCAACCCCCAGAGGTCAGGTACCCTCACCCCATGGCCCCTCATCTACAACAGCAGGTCAACATCCAACAAGCCCATTTGACACTAAAAACGACCCAGGTGGCCACCACGATGGCTAGGAACTTCCAAAGTCCATGTAGTGTGTACCCTTCAGTGGAAGCCTTGTGTAATATGTGGACACAACCTAGGGGGCAAAGTCCACCTTCACATCCCTCACACTCTCAGCAGCAAATTGATTTGGTACAGCAGGCCCCTTTGCAGTACATGAGCCCTTGTCAAGTTGCGAACTTCACTGGGGGCCTTAGCCCCTCTCACTGTTCTCTTCCGTTAAATCATCAGCAAAATATGACTCATCACCAACCACGTGTTTCAAACATGGAGACTCAAGGAATGAGCCAGAGTAGCCCAAACCTGAGCACAAAGGTCAGTTCCCACACTGTTGTTGACCTAGGGACGAGATCCAGCTCCAACCTCCATTTAAATCACTCCGGCCTTCCACAGCAGTCCAGAAAGTTGACCCCATGGAGTCTAAAAAATGTCAGCAACTGTTCAGACAACTGGGACACCTTCCAAGAGGACGACATGAACTTGAAAAGTACTTCAAACTTCCCTACAGAAAATCCAAGGGCCCCTACGCCCGAAACTCACTCTCCATCACAAAATGAACTCAAGGGCCCCCTACAACTCTCGACTTCCACACCCAGCGCCTACCCCTTGGAAAGGAAGTCGGTTCAGAAACGAGCCCCTTGGAAGGGCAAGGGTCGCGGGGGTCGGGAAGGGTTCAATCCCACTGGTGAAGACCTTTTGAGAGATTTGGAGAAGGATCTTCATAATAAGAGCCTTGAGCAAGGGGTGGTCCTCATCCAAGGGTCCAAATGGATGGAGAATGTGCTGGGCCTTAAGGTGGTGATCCTGCAGGCGAGAGAGAACGTTGAGAAAGTGGCGGAGGACTTGAGCAGCCTCCTTTTCCATGTCAATCGACACATGCAAAGTCCCAAGTCCAAAGTGTGTCGACAGGCCATTTCGTGCTTCCGGGAGTTGTTTGTTCAGTTGGGCCCTTTGATGGACTTCCACTTGGACGGGATTGCGGAGAAGTTATTTCGAAAGTCCTTGGACACGAACAAGTTCATTAGGGACGAGTGTGAGTTGGCCCTTGAGGCGTTCGTTCGAAACTGCTCTCCTCATAAAGTCATCTCCTACTTGGACTCTGCACAGAGAAATCACAAGAATGGGAAGGTGAAGCGGATGAGTTGTCGAATGACCCGGGTCTTTATTGACAAATGGACACCCCGATCTTCTATTAAGGAACACGGGGAGAAGCTCTTGCCCATGCTTTATGAATTTTTGCAAGAACCGACCAACGAAGTTAGGTAAAGTGTTTTTTTTAGTTCCTTTCGTTAGGGCTTGTATCCTCACTGTTGTCTGTACGTCTGTACTCCTCATAACTCGCGAAGGGGTTGACCTAGGGTCACATAATTTAGCACACGCACAGAGTCTCTCAAATCGGTCGTTGGGGTCTCCAATGGGGGTTTCTCCTAATTTAAAAATTTGACTTGGAGAATCTGGTTGATAAAATATTTTGTGAGTTTAGGCTTGTTATTAACGAATGGGCCCTTCGTAGCAGCTTGGAGTGGGTTTTTAGGATAATCATTATGCCCTTTGAGGGCCGAGTCATATGTCTAAGGGGTCCCCTGAATAGACACTTGATTTAATTGCAGGGAAGAAGCAAAGAAAGCATTAAGGATGCTGGTCAACCTCAAATCATTTGACGATGCTATTGAACGTCACGTGAGCCCGGAAGTGGCCCTCAAGCTCGAGGACCGCATTGAGAGAATAAAAGGTTCCTAATTTAAATAAATATTTTACTAATGTGAGACTAATGTTTAATTAACTATTTTAAATTAGACGAAGTAAACAACAGAACTCCAAGAAGAAGACGGAAGAAGAATGAAAATAAGAAAATGTTTTAGTAATTTTTTGACCCGATAGTCTGGAGGAAGAATGTGGCAAATAATTGGGGTCAAAGGTCTAATTTTTTGTTCTACATGCCCGGGTCAATTTAATATGTCTGTCTACAAATGTTGATTTTGTATTGGGCTCAGTTAATTATGTCCAATTTTAAAAGGAGTATAGAGGAATGAGAGAATGTGGAATAACATTTGCACACAATTACTACAAATTAAGTTTAATGGTCTGAAAGTAATTATTTGAGCTCATGTCTGCCAACTGCAACTCAATTTAAGAAGTTGATTATATTAAGAATGTTGGACTAATTGGACAGAGGGGGTGTAATTATATGAACTCGATGATCCCAACATGACAGATTGTTATGGCCAAACCAAAAAGCTTCTTCTCACCATCATCTCTGAAAAGATGCCTCTGAATATTCATTCATCGGCTATGTTATATGATAATTAAGAATTAAGATATTATTACAAACATATTAGAATGAGTTAAGTAATGAAAAGATGATGAATATGCAGACAGGGAAAAAATGCATCTCTTACCCAACTTTATGAACATGAACAAATAAGATGCCAATGTAATTAACTTGTCAAAGATGTTGTTTTTTGTATACGAAGAATGCAATACCCGTACGGGCTTAGTATATGACTAACAAAGTTTTATAATATCCACACTATCTTATGAAATGCACTCTCATATCTCACAAGTTGATAGGGAAAGTGTGTTTGAAAGTGCATTTACATTTAAAATGCATCTATGAGTAGTCTGAGTAGACGATTGCCGAGCTAAATATAATCCAGTCCAATATGCTAATAATGACTATTGAGAAAAGCTATTATTAGCCAAGATTTGCAAAGGTGGCATCTGCAATATCGTGGGAACTAGAATGACGAGAAAGAGATTCGTAAGTCCTTCGTAGGGACTAAATAGTTTTAAGGCCGAATTAATTCCAGTACCTCCCAACTAAAATAATTAACGAGTGAGTAGGGCCAATAGTTTGTGTATAAATACAATACAAAGGTTACTCCAAATTATCAGTCTTTGTTTAAAGCTCAAGAGTTACTTAAGTCTTTTTGGAATTAGCACCTCAAATTATATTCAAAATGTTCAAGGTAAAATACATTTCTAATACAACATGTCCAACAAATAATCTCACAATTCTCTAAACTCAAAAATTATTCTTTTAAATCATTTCCAGCTTGTCTTAGCGACCATCTCAATCTTCGTGTTCGTTCATGGACGCCCGCAGAGCCCAGCCGCGCCTCCAGCCCCCTCTGCCCCTTCAAATATATCCCTCTTGAAAAACGACCGAACACCCTTGGATGACAAGGGCACTTACTCTTATGACATTGAACTGTCCGACGGGACCAAGTTCATCCAGATGGGCAACACTGAAGCCCCCGGGGCTGGGGACAACGAGTCAAGTATTGTTATCAAGGGGAGCTACTCCTACATTGCCCCTGACGGCACACCCGTTAGCATCATGTACATTGCCAACAAAGGTAACACAATTATTAACTATCAATTAAATCCTAATTAAGACTACGTAGAATCTGAACATCTCAAGAACATGTGCTCATTTACAGATGGATTCCAGCCGACTGGAGATGTTATTCCTAAAGCAGCAGCGGCCGGTGCGAGTCCAGCAGCTGGCGCGCCTGCAGCCGGTGCGAGTCCAGCACCAGCCGCGAATGCAGCCGGCGCGAGTCCAGCACCAGGCGCGCCTGCGGCCGGTGCGAGTCCAGCACCAGGCGCGCCTGCAGCCGGTGCTGGTCCAGCGGGAGCTGCGCCTGTAGCGGCTGGTGCATCCAGCGCTGCTGCCCCAGGGGGAGCCGCGGCTGTTGCTGCATCCGCAGCACCGTCCCCAGCCCCAGTGGTAGCTGCCGTTGCCGCCCCTGCAGCAGCTCCAATTGCGCCTGTAGCCGCTCCTGTTGCGCCAGCAGTGGCTCCAGTTGCGCCAGCAGCGGCTCCAGCGGCGGCTTAAATGTGTTACTTTTAATCAGAAGTGTTATTTTGTCACTTGAATGTTTTTGTAAGGTTAAATAAATATACAATTAAACAGGTTTATGTATGAGAATTTTATGATTAAGTAAGTGAATCTTCGAATCTACTAATTCGTTCATAGAGTTAAAATTCAAATTCAATTCCAGTTCATATTTCAAAAGAATTTCTGACAAATGAACGGCACTCTTTCGAAATCTATGCGATGTCCACATTGGCAGGCCCGATGGCTGATTATTTATTCTAAGCAAACCCCGTTACAGCGGGCACGGATGGCTAGTAAGTTAAGATTTGGGAACGTCCTGGAAGATTCTTGGTTTACTAATAAAGTTTTTACATGGAGTTGATGAGTGTTTGGAATTTGATTTGTTTATTTTTAACCTGTGCATTTTTGTGGGATTAGCTTTTGTACTTTCCTTTGGGAAATATTACCAAGAATTAATTAATTAATTATAGTTAGTTAAGGAATTAACTAAGTCTGAAGATTAATAAAATAAACAGCGGAACACGCGCTATCCCTTATCAGAGCTGAACAATAATTTTTAAATCCTTTCTTACTGACATGTTTTTTAAACCGGAGGTAAAATGCATTTTAATTGCTTTTGGCATTGAACATGTAGAAGTGACCAAAAGGTTTTTAGCCTCTAATATGAAATGGATGGGAAACTGCGTAAATTGATAATTTAAGTGCTAAGGGCACACTCCAATGTTTTTTGAAAGACTTAATCAAAATGAGACCTCCTGGTCCATTGGATCTTTTAAAAACTTTAAATTAGTGTTTCCAATATTCAACTGTACACGTGGATTGACATAATGAATTAGCGTAGATTACCAAATCCACAAGCCTATTTCTGCCAAAATCATGAGCTCCAAACTCTTCAGAATGAACAAATTAGTTTAAGGCCGTATTAATTGAAGCCCTTAAACAAAAGTGTGAGGACACAACTTGCTAAGTCACACCTATAAATGCCTCACAATCCTTTATCTCCTAAATCACTCAGCCCCAGCAACTCCAACAATCAACAACTTAAACTTAACTAACTTGTTCTATTTAAAAACTCAAGCATACTCCAAATATCTTCCAAAATGTTCAAGGTAAAAAAACCAATTTAATTTTAAACAAACGTGAAACACAAATCTCATATTTCCCTTAATAAAATTCCAGACTCTCATAGCAGCCCTTTCAATGTTCGTTTTGGTGGGCGCCCGTCCGCAGAGTGCCCCCGCGGCCCCTCCACCCGCATCCCCGGCCACATCCCTCCCCGCCAACGTCACTTTCGTAAAGAACGAGAGGTCACCATTGGATGACAAGGGGACATATTCCTACGATATCGAACTGTCCGATGGGACCAAGTTCTCCCAGATGGGTAACACCGAAGCCCCTGGTCCGGGGGAGAATGAGACAAGTCTAGTTATCAAAGGGAGCTATTCCTACATTGCCCCTGACGGCACTCCCGTCAACGTCATGTACATCGCCAACAAAGGTCAGGACAAAGGTCATTCTAATTGCCATTTTAAAATCCTCCCGGAAATTCTTATTTAATTTCCAATGATTTGTAGATGGTTTCCAGCCGACTGGAGATGTCATCCCTAAAGCTGGGGCTCCAGCCGCTGGAGCCACCGGGTCAAGTCCCCCAGTAGCCGCAGTCGCCGGGTCAAGTCCCCCAGTAGCCGTCGCCGTCGGGTCAAGTCCCCCTCCGGCTGTTGTCCCTGCTATGAACTCCGGTGCAGCCCCAGCCCCTACTGGACCTGCCGCTTTAACGATCCAGTAATTCTTATCTTTATCTTTAAGAAGATGTTGTGGTTTTTTAAACTAGTCAATAAAGTGAGTTATGGAACTGAAAGCCCCTTATAACAAGTTTCAATGTTGTTTAAAGATTTTGGAATTACTCAAAGTGTTTGTAAATAAGTTGTTAGATTTAATGTTTGAGTGTTTTCTTGTATTTGTCAATAAAGATTCTGAAATCAGTTCCTGTCATCCAAGGCTGCAACTTCTTTTCTCAACAATAAATTAAAATACATAATTAAAAGAGAAAACTAAATTTAAATGATTTAAAGGGTTTAAATTATCTGTAACTACTTTGACTTAAAGCACTTCCTGCTACCTACACTTTTCAGTCAAATCTCAACTTAGTTTTCTTTTAAATCTCTCCCTCACTCTTAAACATTTTAAACAATCCTAAGTGGCAAGACATTTCAAAAATTCGCTAGAAAAATCTTTTAAAAATGGAAATTCAAGTAAGTGCCAAAGGCGGATATTATTTAAGCAGGGTTAGCTACTTTTCATTTTTCAGAAATATTTGAATGAACAGTGAAAATTTGATTTTTTCCCGATTATTTTTCGATTATTGGTGCACAATTTTGTTCATTTTTCATTTTTCATGCATAAAAATGGTTTGAAATTTCAAAAAACATTGGAAAAGAAATGTTCACTTTTCATTTTTCACACTTTTTGGGGCTTTGAAATTTCCTGAAATTTCCCGATTTTGTTTTCATTTTAAATTTCAATGGCCTACCCTGGCTTCAAATTAAAAATCTAACAAGACGTTTTATTGTCCCATAGCTCCTCATTATTATAATCTCCGTATCAGTCTCAATCCACAGTCACCCAACAAGTCCACCCGTCACCCTTATAAAGGACGACAGAGTTCATCCAGGGTCAGACGGGTCATTCAGCTACAAGATCACCTTATCAGACGGGACGAAAATTGTGCAGTCGGGGAATCCAGAGCCTTCAACCGGGACAACTGGGACAAATCCAAGTGACCCGGAATCGGCCGGGGTGGACGGATCCGTTTTGGTCATAAGGGGAGAGTACACTTTCATTGACCCTCAAGGGATGACTCACAAGGTTACTTATGTCGCTGATAAAAACGGTAATTAAATAATTAACTTTTAAAATTTATAAAAGAAAGTCAGCTTATTTTAAATCCTTTTGGGATTAGGTTTCCGACCGGAAGGAGATGACATTCCTAAAATAAATGTCGGGGTCAGTAGTTCAGCTAAAAATAAATCGGAAGAACCTTTGAAAACGATTTCCTCTTCCTTATTCACATCACCGAGTGGCGATTTATAGTTTGAATTTAGTCTTTAGTCTTTAATTATCCGTTTAATAAATATTACAACAAACAAAAAAATTAATGTAGATCAAAAGATTAAATATGGAAATGGTGCGATAAAATTTGAGTATTTTTTAAAATAGAGATTTGTTTCTTTACAAAGACCCCCACGGGTATTATAATGACACACAAGATGCTAGAATTATTATGGAGATGGACGGTGAATTAAATAATTTGTGTGCCTAAAAAAACAATTAAGTCGATTGGATTTGATTAAAGTTTTGCATCTGAAATTAAAATGATTGACCAAATTGATTGTGAAAAGGAAGCTGAGAGATTTGTGAATTAGTTTGTAAGGGATAGTCTGAAATCTCATCAAAAGCTATTGAGCCAAACCTACAAACTCTAAGTAGCCAACTAGACCATCAAAAACTTGCAAAATCCTTGGAGTCAATATTAAAGGGAAATTGCTAAGCCCCCACTGACCATCCTATCACTAAATATTCAACTCTCATTTAAATACATAATTCCACATCTTTCAAAACTCAACTAACTAACTCATTTCCCTTTCAACTAACTACGACTGAGGTGGCTAACTATAACTATAATTACAACTTAGTAGGAGTAGGCCCGTTAATGGGCCCCCTTCATAATTATATCTGCCCTGCTTAGTCTAGAAAATCTATTAGTGTTATACAGATTTATAATCGGACCAGCAGTTATTAGGGAGGTTGCGGTACAGTGATTTTTGGATCTAATGGGTGATTCAATTTTGAAATCGGACCAGCAGTTATTAGGGAGGTTGCGGTAGAGGAATTTCACGCTTCTGATTCTGCCTGTACTAATGCTAAGAGCCTTGCAACAGTTACAATCAGAGGTGAAAAATCCCCGTATCTCAACCTCCATATTCAGAAGGAAAGAATCAATTAAATAGACAGAGCGACAGTGTTTTGGAATTATAAAGTAGATGAGGGAATCGTTTTGCGCAATTAAGGCCACACATGACGAGGGGATGAATATGTGAAATATTTTTGTCGGTGGCCTAGTTCGGGCCCGGTACCACTCCGAATGATCCATGGATCCCTATCCACTTTAATAAAATAGGGATTGAATATATTGAGGAGGATTTTTTAATAGTTTACTATATGATTTGATATTGGGCTATTTGAAGAAATATAATTGCTGAGTTTGTATTTGCAATTGAGTGAAGAAGATTGGAGTTTGGCAGGTTGTAATTAAATGTAAATTAAAGGGTGGGGATCAACTTGAATTTATTACTTAAAAGTATATCCATCTTTTACATTATCTCGTCTTACCTAACTTTTCTTTTTGCAATGAACAGTAAATGAAGAATACAGGTTTGCACATTCAGATCATCTTTGTAACACATAGAAATCATCATCGTTATTGTGTTACACCAATTGGAACGATTTAGCCAATTTACATTTTAAGATGTTCAGGATTTAAAACTTTTTTAAACTCCAAGTCTCGTATGAAAATCTTAAGGGCTCCTTCCCTAAGGACCACACCGCCCTTTGTCGCCCTTGAAAAAACGCTGTGAAAGATAAAACGAGTGACTGACCAAATATTTCTGACCCATCTCTTGAAAAGGTAGTGGAGTTGACATGGATATTTTTCTCTAACTCATGCCAAATAAAGTGTACAAATATGGAGTGTAAATATTAAAGATGTGACCCTCTTATTGACCCTTGAGCAACATTATAATTACATGCTAATATCCCTAGTATCGATCTTCTCTCTAGTCTTGTTATCTACATCCCAAATCACATGCACTCAAATCAATTAAAACTCCTTCAAATCATAACTAAAAAAAATATGTCAAAAAAGAATCCTCTCATATTCCTCACATATTTATTGATACATAAATAAAAGTTGAACCCAAAAAGTAAGTTAGCCTAACCTAGGGCAAAAAAATTGATTGGAATTAATGGCCCTTAAATAATTAGTGAGTCAAGCTTGTCGGAAACTGTGCCTTAATTCTTTCATCTTTTTTATGTGTATTTATTTTAAATATTTATTTTGTAACTTTTTTCTTCACAAATATAAAAATCACACCTCACGAGCTTCACATAGAAATAAAAAAACTCTTATGCTCTTATAAAAAAAAGCGTACAGACCTATTTTTCACACTCGTTTGGCCCAAATAAAGTTGAGAGCCCCTTAAAAATTTAGCCTGAGAGGTTGAAATAATTTTGACTTAATTTTAGAGATTAAGTCTGAAATTGTAGGGTGAGATGTTGAAATGGAATCCAATTCCTCACGAGCCATCACAAGCGAGAAGATTATCATCAGAAATTGGATTCTAGACCATCGTCTAGTTTTGTAAATAAATAAACGATATAGAGCCACCAGGTCACGAACCTGGGTCTCTATCTTACTCAAGTAGTGACACTTAACACGTCTGGGTCATTCCGTCTACATGGACATTGTAATTGAATCTTTGTAGCACATTGTTGGGATGAGAAAAGGACAAGTTGACACTTGAGGCTTGACACATTGAGTAAAAGAGTTTGAAAGAAAGTGACACTTTTTACAAGTTGCTAAATGGTAGTAAATGCTATTAAATAAACACTTGTACTTTTATAGTTTCTTTACAATCTAGGAACTAGAGGAGGTTGTGGAAATTTCTTTACATAAATTATCCTTTAAATTTCGAAATGCTTTTTAAAAGATTATGTATGGCTGGTTAATGGTGTCAATAAATATTTATGGCTTTGGGCTGCTGAGGAGGACCTTCTCATAAACTCTTAGATGATTATTATCATCTCGTCTCATTCTGACAGAGATGACAATTTACTCTCCTTTATCCACACCGGTTCCTCTCACACACCTTACAACCTCTCTGAATTTGCAATCCTTTTATTTTATAGTAATGGAAGCTATCATACGGATCTATTTCTGGGTTCAAAATATAACAAAAAGCACCTCATTTAAAAATATATTTTTATTGTCATATCTAAAAGACCAATTTAGAGTTTCTTTAATTGTCTGTTTTATTCAATTTATTAAATAGGTGTTGGTCTCCTGTAACTCCAGGTCAGTCCTACAATATTATAACTATAGAAGATTGGGTCAACTTAATTTAAATAGTATTTTATATTACTGAGCACAATTTCCCAATTTAGGATTTCATTTTGAAATGGCTCAGGAATTAAGAAAAACTTGAAAACCCACATTTTTTCTTACCGTAATAAATGAACTGAATTGGTTCATGCAAAATTTTGGACTTACAAGATCCACTCATCTTATTATTATTATAAGAAGGATAAAAAAGGAGATGGAAGAATGCAAGTATTTCTCTTGTCAACCCAAAAAAATCAATTGTCCTAAATTTATTTGACTCTCAAATGTCAACCTTGGCCAAAAAAAGGCTGGGCTAGATCATTTATCTCATCAAACACATGTTCAGAAAAAAAAACTGCATCAATTGTCACGCGAAACATCCACCACGGCTTCTTCTCCTATTGAAAACTTGCGTCTTATCTTATACAACTCTTTTTCGTTGACAAACGTACCTTAAATCAAATGAATTCATCAATTGATATGAAAAGTGTGCTTTGTAACAACTAATAATGCATGTCCCATAATAATAACAGCAACATACAAAACACATATCTCGTTCGCCTTTAATAAATAATAAATAAGTTAGGGGCTTTTAAATGATGGTTATGTGTCCATGTTAGTAAATAGAGATGAACCAGTTCATCTCCTTTTCCCAATCTCCTCTAGTGCACATTTAGTTTGTAATGTTTTTAAAGTTAATTATTTAAATTAGATTAAAAGACAAGGCTTTAGAGTAAAGAAGATTCCTTTGACTTACATTCTCATTCTAATCAATTATACTTAATATATATATTTAAATATATCTCAAGGCCATTTACTCACAATCTAAAGTTAGCTTTTAGCTCTCTTAGTAGTTTACTCATTGGCTAGAGCTCTTCCGCCCTTAGGAGTTAAGGGTACTGGCATCTTGATAACCTTAGTTCATCAATACTCATCATGTATGAAAATTATGACCATGGAAGTGTCTCTTGATTGTTGAAAGCTGTGAGTTTTTTTATCAAGCTTCATTTGCGATTTTATTTAATTTAAGCTACAACAACAATTATTTATAAATGTTAGTTGGTTATAAAAGTTAAATTTAACTTGGATTGATCTAATTAGGACCTGTGAGTTTAAAGCCTGGAACAGCATCGGCAATAATAAATGAACCACGTTAAACAATTACATGGAGAGTAGAGTAAGATTAATGACCTATGACCTTTGACCTGAAAGTAATTTTGGCTCAAAACAATTTCTTGGTTCACCCCTTCTCATAACTCTTTTGTTTTATGGAACAAACAAGTTTTTTTAAAGTAGTTTACAGCACAATTTTGGGTTAATTACCAATTAATATTTAACTTTTAATATGTAATTAGATATGAAATTTATTTACGAGTTTGAAAAGATGTGTGGCATTGTTATTCGAGAGATTGTGTGTTGGACTTGTAATTACCAGTCCTCGTAAATTGAACACGTTAGCTGTAATCATTTAGAGTGAAGCAGGAGAGGCAGAAAGCATTTACTTTATTTACTATCATCATTTGTAATAATTTCGATTGTCAAGTCCATTGTTGCTCCCTCAGGGTCTCCTTTCAAGTCCTTTGTAAAGGGAACAATTATGCGGATGAATGGGAAGATGTGTGGAGGATTGTTATGGAAGATGAGGATGAGCTGAAAAGATAAATCATTCAATAATAATTAATCGAGCGATTATGCTAAACTATTTAGTCTAATTACTAAAGGACCTTGGCTCATGGCTCTATCTACCTCTTCTGCTAATTATAATAAAGATTATTAGAACAGAGCTTTTGAACAGTTTTTAAAAAAATGAAAATCCGAACCTTTTAAAATCTTAAAATTTGTGCATATTTAATGTGAAAGAGAAAGAGTCTGATATTGGAATTCCATTGAGTATTAATTATAAGTTAATAAAATTAGATTTATAGAAAAAGTAGCTTTCTTACAAAGGGACAAATATTAGCAAGTGCAAAGTTGTAGGAAGTTAATAGGGAGCTTGGGCTACAGGCATTTTTGGCTTCTGATTGGGACTGTACCAATGGGAAGACTTAAAAATATTGCTACAGTCATAATCAAAAGCCAAAAATCAGTGTAGCACAAACTCCCTAATAGAACTGTGGACATTGCGGCCCTGGATACCCAAATGGCTTCTCTACAATTATCCTTAAAATAAAAAACTTGACCCTTGACCCTTGAAATTTGTATTTTTCCTAAGGGACTCATGAACGAGCCTGTAGTATTTCAATCTCTGTGTAAAAGGGATAATATTTATGAGAATAGAATGTGCTCTTCTTCCTCAGACATTTAACTATAATTAATTAGGTGCAAGGTTAATTAATTCACTTTGTCCTCAAGTCCTCACTAGTTTTCAACTCCTTGGCTATCATAAGCATTTAATACTCAACATCGTAACTCCCAACGCAGATAGGAAGTTCATTGTTCAAAAACTATCTTAGTTCTTTGATGTTAAAAGATTGTCATAAGCAAAAGTCTAAACATGCCGACATAATAGAAGCACACAATTTGAACGAAAAAAATCCCATTTAATTACCAATGGTATAAAAAGGTTTAACAATCAAGAATGGAATGATCCGAGACTCTTCACTTCCTCATCATCTTCTTAACAAACATCTTGAACATCTTCTTAATCACAAAAAAATCAATGCTCCACATTTTTAAGAATAAATAATGCGTTGATACTTTCAGGAGCTAACTCTAACTATTTGATGTGGACACTCTAGCGACCCAGCCTCATATCCATAATGCCGAGTCCAGTGTACGACGTCATACTATTTAAAATTAATAGGGAGGTTGTGCTACAGGGATTTTTTTGTCTCGGATTGTGACTGCACCAATCTTAAGTGTATTGCTACACAAGTGTGTGAGTCAAGGAAGACTTCCCTGTAGCACAACCTCCCTAATATTAGCCAGAGTACTCGTATCCTGTTCTGCTCAACTCGGCATTATCGATATGACCACAAAAGCCAAGGAGATTGACGACAGAAGGCAATCAATATTTTTCATATTTAATGGAGCAAAAAAAGAGAGTAACTTCACGATGGCCTTTAGGATTTAAGTTAAAAATTATATGAGATTGAGCATCTGAAGATGGACGAGGTCAGATCACATAATTCATCACCTTTAAACCTACAAAACCATCCCTGAATACGCCCAAAACATCTCTGCTCAAAAATCTCTAATCTTATCGATGCATCGACATTTATTACCTTATCGACATTTAGCTCGTCTCGATCAGTTGTTGATAAAGCGTGTGGATCTCTTCTCAAGATTTACCGACACGGCACTCTCCACAATGGCCTTTCAATTTTGAAATACTTGTATTCTTCTATGAGTTACATTGTTGTGATATCCTCTTCATTGTTGTAATAGGATCGTCGTTTTATAATCTCAGCTAGTTGTTACTCCTCACTACACAATGTGAATGATGTGACAATTGAATATTAAATGTCACAGATGAAGTGCAGAATGGGTGACGTTTCATATTTTACTGTCACTTTCCATCAAGAGTCAACTTGATTTTATTAATTACTCTGTCAAGTCCTTATAGAAACATGACAGAAGAGACTCGTTATTTTATTGTACAGGGTGTTTCAGGTCATTGTTCATGTCTTTAAATTGAATTTTATCGAAAAGTTCTACACCGATTTTGAAGCCGTTTCGTTTTTTGAGAACCCAACACTATAGAAGGATGACAAGATGGACATTTGATTTTTTTGTACCTTCATGGAAGGACCCATAAGGGTCGAAACATTTTTA
>JAQFYM010002786.1:0-21588 GCA_034694785.1 Agrenia bidenticulata
ATGAAGCAATTTGGAAATGTTGAGCAAATAATTGATTATTTTTTTGTTGACAAGATTGTTATCTCTATGTTTAAATAAAGAACCGAGGTTCTAAAGAGGAAACAAGATACAACTAAAAATAGAAATATTTCGGTACAAACTGTAATTTATTTTAATAATAGTCGTGCATCAAGGGGAAAAAGTATGGAATATATAAGAGCACATAAAAAAAGATAATCATAGGCACAAGAGCGATGATCAAAGTATTTCTTGTCACATAACAATACATACAGCTAAAACTGGTTTATCAAAAGTCAAAATTCTGGCGACTCATTGTCTATTGCAAAAAATTGAAAAATCCCCTGTATTAAATTCTGAACAAAAAGCAGCATGCAGTAATAGTAGTCTAGATCTTAAGAAAAGTAGGTAACATAAACACATCTTTGAAAGTTACGATGAAATCAGCAAAACATGCAGACAAGAAATGAAAAAAAATAAACATTCAGGGGATTGTGAAACAAAACATCCCGTTCAAAGTAAAATGAATATATGTAAAAGAATTTATAAATCCGCACACACGTAGTTAAAAAGATGGAAATTTATTTAATGATGATCTTGTAGTTACAAAAAACTTCTATGAATGTGAAGAAATCAACAATATATACATGCCTACTGAAGAATTAACGATCACGTATATATGTTTTAATTTATGCTTTGAAGATTAATTTGCTTTTTAATCTACTGATCAATTTTAACATCATAATAAGTTTTTATATGGCCAGTCATTAGAACATACAAACACTAATGAAATTGCACAACAAAGTGGTAGTAGATTTTTATGAAAGAAACAGAACCCGGATATCGCGAAGATGAAAATGCGGCAGTTACGGACATAGAAAGTGTTATATATAATTTTAAAGATGTTAAATATATATCAAAAACCGAGATTTATTCATTTATATAAATATACATATATCTTATGATTAACATAGTAACAATTGTTCTTTACCTTTGAAAAAGAGGGATTCTTAGGCAAAAATGTATATCTGATCTAATGAGCCATGACAAGTTCTCGCAGATAAACCAATTTTTTACGATAACAAGCAAATAAGATTTGGATGGCAATGGTAAGATATTTAAACAGCCTAAATTCCCAAACTACTTTTTTTTATTGACTAGAGAAATATATGAGCTATTTAGGCAGATCAACATTGATGAAAGTATGATGCCCTATAAAGGAAACCTAAAGAGCCCATCATTTGCCCCACTGAAAAACAATGACTGCGACATGAAAATATAAACGTTAAACGAATCTACGAGCGGACTTTGATCGAATCAAAGAATATGTAGCGGGTGTCAACAATAGTCGAGATATGTAGTGATCTTTAAAAAAATTAATCAAAAAGACGGTAGAATTTGTAGTCTGATGATTTTTATACTAGTATTGGTCTAGCTGAAAATTTATATAAAAAAGCAGTATATCTTTGCGGAGCATTACGAAACAATCGTGGAGAAACTAAAAATTTCAGAACTAGTGCAGAAAATTAGAAAAAAACGACTTTACTCTAACACAAAAGCAAAATATTTATATTATGGAGTTTCACGACAAAAAAATAGGTAAATTTTTGACGAACCTGCATGATTTATCAGAACTAAATAACTTCAAGATACAAGAAATGCAGCCATTAGTAACCCTTTGTAAAGATAAATAGGTTTTTTATCGAAAGCCAAAATGTGTACGTGATTAAAATAGTTATTTGGGCGACACTGATCTCATGGATTAAGCTTTAGCTAACTACGACAATCTGCGAAGGACGAAAAGATGGACCCTAAAATATAGTGCTACTTAAAAAAATTAATGCTAAATAATATATGACCTCTTTTTAACAAATGTCATGATAAGAAGCTAAAGCGCATAGATTTTTAACTGCAAGTAAAAAAAATTTTCACTCAAAAAGTCAATTAGATAAGGAACAAAATGAAGAAGAACATTTAGAACCTGAAATCCTACATACAAATAGTAGACAAATGCGTTATACTTTGCGATAATTTAACAACCATGTTTATTTGTTCTAGTTGTGATGTGCATCTTTGCGCCAAAACATGTTTTTTTTGAATATCATTCTAGCTAACATAAATAAAAGATGAATACTTAATAATTTTACATATGAAAAGACTAAAAAAATAAAATAGTGTAATATATCTTGATGTTTTTATTTACAATTTAAATCTTTTTTTGGTTGTTTGCAAGTATAAATTATATCTAGATTTTTTTTTCCGATTTACTAGCCAGTTGTATATTCAGTTTGATCTCCAATGCTTTAACTCATCATGTAAAATTCAAGTTTGTCTATATAAAGTAATATCATGATGCAAACATTATCATATCACTTTATTTTGAAAAATAGAATGCAACTTCAAAGTATGTATTACCTCAGCATCCTATATAATTTTCATTCTTTTGACTACATAAATACACTTCAATAAAACACCAGATCTTGATAAAAACAGAGCTGATTTCCCAGATGCCGTCTATCCATTTTACTATAATAATACGCATATGTGTGTTAGTAGTTGCCTTTATTCGTGAACCTTAGAGACGCCTTGAGTCATTTTGATCTATAATAAATCTTAGTCTTGAATATATATATGGGGGTAAAAAAAAGAAAAGTATTTAAGGGTTAAAAAAATTTATACATACTTACAACACTAGTAACAATAAAGATATGTAACCAACGAAATTTAAACAATTTTGAGCTCTAGTTATAAACGTTATTCTTTCTTTAATAATAACGTAAACGTAATATGACGGAAAATCAATTTATTCTGGTATTAAAGTGCTTTTTTTATGCCCGATGTCTGAGAACTACGTATTCTTAAGGCTGTTTAGTAGTAACTGTATATTGACAGGGCCAGGGTGATACAAAAAACTTTTTCTAATACAAGTTTTGGTTTTTTGCAGTAAAAATTACTGTTATTGAAATAAGCCAATGTACAAAAGGGTTCTTAAGTAGGCATCCCTTATGTAATCGTTGTTTTTGATAGCTTTTTACCACTTTAATTCTATACATTGCGTTTAGTAAATAATAAAAACAGGGCTATCATGTATTTTTGCTGTGTTTTTATTATCTTGATTTTGCGCAAAAAAAATTTTTATTAGCAAAATGATTATATTTTATCAAAAACACCTTTTAAACCTATTTACTTTAACATTAAATGACACGTGTTCTGTTATAAATACGACTATTTGTACAGTTGTATATGTAAAAAACTCACAAGAATCAAAAATAAGTAAAAAAGGGGATCATATATCAAAAAAGCGTTTTGCTGTTAATTCGCCTAATAAATTTTGTAAATGGCGTATCACTTGAAGCAACCTTTTATTTTTAACGTTAATAATAGAGTCTTACGAAAAGTGTAGTTCTTATTCATATACGAGTAAAAAAAAATTAACGAGAAATATACATTGGGTTTTTTCGTAAAACTTAAAGATGCAAACGAACTGCATAACGCTTATTACTGCTTCAACCTATGTAGTAAATTCCCCATCATATGAATTTCAGTGTTATGGACAGTATTGTTACATGAATAAGAATGCTTTTGTGTAAGTAATATGGGGAAAGCTTACAAGGGAAGTCAAAAAATAAAAAACCAATTTAATAAATCATAAATCAAAAAGTTTAGATGTAGAATTATATGCTTGAACAGTAAAGACTAGTATATTATGTATACACGGTACCTAATATATTATTTTACTACTACACTGTGCGAAAAAATAAATTATTTTTTACGAACGTTTGTATCTTTGGTTTAAATTTTTGTATGTTCAACTCAGCCAAAGCTGTATTGTATATAAGTAAATTTAAAACGATCAAATTATCCGTCTTACTTTTTACTTTTTATTATATAATATGCAATTTGTTTTTATAATAAACAACAAAGATTGCTTTCTATACCAGCAAAACAATATGTTTGTTTGTTTCAAAAACCTTTACTTCTATTATTTTGATACAAAAAAAATAATAAATATACTTTTTGTGACTTTTATGGACTTAAATTTTAAAAACTGTTAAGGTTGCATAAAAACGTGTAAAAAAAACAAACAGATTTCCTGTATATCTAGAAGCTTGTGGCTGTATTCAGTAACAGTCTTTGCAGTGGAAAAATGTTTTTAATTCAAGTAAAACTTGCTTAATTATACACAAATCCGAAAAATTTGTTTTACACAATATTTTTAGTAAACAAAAGCTGGTTTTTTACACACAATACACGAAACAGTTAGTATCTCTACAGAAAAACATCAGCATAAAATCACAAAATAATCGTAGTTGGATACACATAAAGCAAATCCGGGATTGCGATTTTTGAGGTTGTTTTGGACTGGGAATTTTAAAATACTGATTATAACTAGATAATTTGACTGCCTAATAAAGTTTTTGCTTAATTTAAATAAAAATTTTTTTTTGAGCAAAAAAATTTTTTGTTATTTGAGATTTTTTTTTTCTTAATAAAAAAATCTAGTGTGATAAAATGTTACTTTTTTTTTGTATTTACTGTGTTTGACTTGAGATAACAGAAGAGATGGAAGAGTGTGGAATTTTTTTTTGGGCCCCGAATAAAAAAGGGGACACATTTTTGCTTTATCTAAAAAACATTTCAGAAAAAAAATAAAAACTAAAATACCATTTCATTATACCACTAATACTAATTTTTTTTCATTTATAAATACACAGTATTTATATTTCCGAACTAGTCATTTTTTCCCCTTTATGTGGCTCGTTACTCTGATAAACTTTAACTATATGAAATTGAGGTGTGAGGCAGCTGTTAAAATAAGATAAGTAAAAGCAGGGATTTTTTTGTATAAAAGGTACAGTAATATTACTTTACGGAAACCATAAAAAGTCACCCCCGGTGAAAAAAGCATGTCATTGTTTGTTTTCTTTTACCGGTTACTAAGACAAAAATCTTACCATGAAACAAATATAAAATCCGGCTGACTTTATTTGTCTACCAGAATCTATAGCCTAAGTAGTTTGGGTGCACACCAAGACTTTAAAATATACAAAAAGAATATAAGAGATAAATATAAATATAAATACGTGAAAACACAAAATTCGAAAAGTTGCGAATAATTACAGAACTCAATAAAAACCCTTTTTTGATATATAAAATTGATCATAAAGTCGGTACATTGAGCCAATGTGTTCAAAAAACACGCATCTATTAAATAAAAATCCTCCGCAGTTATAAAGTGTTCTTAAAGTTTTTTTTATATTATACCGTATGCAAAAAACTTATACATCAATTACAATATTTATAAACTACTTAATATTTTGTTATCTTAACTTAGATAATGTATGCGGTTTCAGGTTTAAAAATATAGTTTCAGATTTTTTGTAGAAAATTTAGTGGAAAAATTTGTACCCAGCTAAAAAACTTTAAAGGAATATTATTATATTTTTATTATGTTCCTTTTGTACAATATGGCATTTCGTTTAGTCTTACAATTCACTTATAGTAATTTGTAGTATATTGCAAGAGTATTTATTGTACTATAACAGACAAAAATCTAGTGTATTTTTTCGTGAATTTTTACACGCATTTAATTTTTGTATATTTTTTAATGGTATAAAAGTAATAATTGCTAAGCAATATACGCTACGTATTTGTAAAATTGTACAGATTAAACATTTTCTTGTTACGAACAAAAGTGAAAGTTGTTTTTTGGTCAAAAATTTTATCTTAACACAAAAAAAATAATTCCAATTTACTGTAGATTAACGCGAAAAACGAGGAATCACCCTTTTTTTTAAGTTGTTTGTCAATATTTAAACACTATTCTTTGTTTTTTTAGATATTCGTATTTTTACGACTATTCTTTCGTCAGTTTATAAATTAAATGAACTTTTTAAAACAAATGTTGTCGGCACAAAGAGTTAAAGCTGTCTTAAATTACTAATAAAATAACATTTTTGTGTTTCTACTTACAATGTAAACTAGTGTGGACACACATCTATTTACAGACATACAAAATGTGTGCTTTTTGGTTAATTTTTTTGTCTTTTTTTCTTTTTATTGTAATCGTAGCTGCACAATAGAATTTGTAACAAAAACATCAAATTTAATTCACGAGGTTCTACAAAACAGTTTTTTTGTGCAAGACGTCTAGAATATCTCATTGCTGTAATGCCATCTCCTTTTTAAAAAAAAAAATATTTGGGGCAAAAAAAATAAAAAGCTAAAATATCTATATAAAAACCTATTAAATACAATAAACTTTATTGTGTTTATACTTAATTTAAAGACAAAAAAAGGCTACTTAAATTTAGCAAACGCAATTTTTGCATGTTTTGGAATACTGATTGTGCACTGATGATTTTAAAACTTGATATTAATATAAAAATTCACAATTATACTAACAAAAGAAAAAAAAAGCATAAAAATTTTTATGAGAAAAATATAAGCAAATATTTTTTATGAGAATATCCGTTAATATCTTTTATATATATGAATAAGTTTTCGCTACAAAGAAGGGATTTTGTATCTTATAAATGCATTTTTTGCCAGCACTTTTTTATAAAACGGTTTTACTTACTGAAAATTTCATATAAACTTTTGCTAATGCAAATTTATTTCCCTTAAAACGCTTTTTGTTTTATTTTGTAATGTCGATTCTTTGCCTTTTATATCTAATCTCGGTGAAAAGGCAAAATTTTTTCCTTTTTTTACGCAACTAAATCATTTTTTTGTTTTAGAACACATAATTACAAAGGTGTCTGCATTTCTTAATTCTTTCACTCTTTTACACTCGAATTTTACGTAGATTTGTTGATGTTTCTGCACATTATTCTAGTATGCCTTTATTTGTTTCAAAACTCATATGGTATAAATATATTATTATTGACACAAATATGCTTTAGATCTTACAAATAGATACTGACAAAGAGTCAAATAATCGTAAATATTGTCGTTGAAGTGTCCTAAATAAAGCATCTAATTGCTAATTATCAAAAGTGACTTTAGAATATATACGAAAAGTGTTTTTTCCTAAACCTTTTTTGATAAAAACCACATTATGTACAAAAAAAGTAATATTTCCACAAAATATACGTTTGATGACTTATTCGCATAAACTTACTATTACAAATAATTTATACAAAGACATTTAAAATATATAAATCTGGAACTAGGGAGAAAAAAAGTAGGGTTGACTCTTAATAAGAATCTTAATAAGTTCTTATTAAGATTTCTTATTAAGATCTTATTAAGATTTCTTTTTCTTGACCCCAATTTTAACATGGATAAACAAAAAGATGAAAGGTAAAGTTCTAAATCCCAAAAAAATAGGCAACCGTAAAATAAGAAATGGGTCGCAAATAGGAGATATTTTACCAAAATAAGTTCTAAATAATCTACTTGCAAACTTTTAATGCAACAATAGACAGCCAAGGACACACGTACCGTCGGTCAAATCACAATGGAGTAAGTAATAACAACGAATGTTGAAATTCTTTGCTTTTTAAAATTTTATTTAAGATGCTTAAGTGAATTACAAGTACTATAATAGCCTATTTTTAAATCAAAATCTATCAATAATTTGGTATAAAAATAATTTATTAATGTTTCATATTCAGAAAATATTTTTTTTCCCCGTTAATTTACATTTAGTACTGGGTATATCTTAAATTTATATGCCAAACATTTCAAATTACTGTCTAACTTATTAGAATAGCCCAAGGAATCAAGATGTTGACGTTAATTATAAAGTTCAACCCTTCTAAATTGCAATTACACACATTTATTGTATCTGATTGAATTCAATATTTTAAAAATTGTCAAAAGGATCTGGTAATTACATATAAGTTTACTACTGAATGGCTGCTTGTATTCCACTTTTAGTTTATTTCGATATATTGTCGTTCACTATTTAATTTGTCGTTGTAATTTCAACTAGCATTTTCCCTTTCATTGTTTATGTTTTATGTGTTTATTGTTATCGTCAAAAAGGGGTCAGATAAAATCTTATTAAGTCTTTATAAGATCTTAAAAAGAAAAAGTCTTGATAAGAACAACCCTAAAAAAACCTACACAAAATTAGTATTTTTTTGTTTTCTCAGAAAGTAACTTTTTGAAACTGATAAAATTACTATATGAAGACCTTTGAAAATATTAAAGCCTCTTCTTTATATCAAAAAAAACAATACCCCTGGGCCTCTTTGTTTCTTATGCTGGCGCTGCTGTTGACTGATAAGAATAAACAAGACATCCAATTGAGTATAAACTTACAAACTTCAAAAAAATTTATACGGTAAAAAACTGAAAGGATTAGCAATAGGGTTGGCAAGAAAAAATTATTTATGATTTAAATCAACAAATTTTGCATGATTTTGTCTAATTAATCAAAGTTGTTATTTATTAATATACTTGTATAATTTTAAAAAAGAAAAAGCCCTTTTAATGATATATTTTACTTCGGAACTAGTTTTTTATGTTTTCTTGTATGCATGTGATATTATTTATTCCTTTTTATATAAAACTACCAAAACAATGATTTTTTTGGGGCAAATTAAGGGGGTGTTCGGAAAATTTTCCATTGGAATTTGCTTCCAATTGAAATTTTTATTATATTTTTCTAATGGAAAAAAACCGTCCAAGGAAGCTTACCTTGGTCATGAATATTTCCAATGGAAAAAAATCTTTTCATAGGAAAATCACTATTGAACATAAAAAAAAATTACAATGAAATTATTTTTTCCAATGGAATTTTTTACCCCTTAATTTAGGCTGAAAAGTTCCAATGGAACATTTTCCGAACGCCCCCTAAGGTAACTGATTATTAGAACGCAAGATAAATCAAAACGCAAACTTTTTAGAGGTAAAGAAAAACTTAAACCATAGTCGAACGAATTAAGGCTAACATTTAACCATTTACGTTTTATTTTTACTGCGACAAATAATTTTTTTTAACATTAGAAAAATCAAAAAAATCCGATTTTTTCCATCCCTGATTAGCAAAATATATGTAGGCCATACTAGCATATAAACTGATCGCATTTTTTTGGTTAGTCTATCTGGAGTAAAAAAACAAAGAACAATTGTATACGAATGTTGTGCTTATTTATTTAATACACAGAATTGCGGTATTAGTATTGCCAAACAACTAATTTTTTGACGTGATTGACTTTCAATATCATATTCCATATAAAAAATCCTTTTTCACAGAAACTTAATACAATGTGTATGGTTTGCAAGCATTAAAAAAATTTATTCTTTTTATTTGCGATTTTTATGTTTTTATACATAAATCTCGTATCCCGCTTTTATAAATAAAGTGAAAAACAAGTAAAGTTTAAATTTGTAGGAAAAAACAGCGTTATTTAATGTTTCAGAATTTAACATTCGGTGTTTTTAACATAAACGTTTTGTATAGTTGCATTCTCACACGCGCAATTAAATACGAGCTGTCTATTTCTTGTTTGCTAGAGTTAACATTTTATGGATAATTGTTGCATTATGGAGCTATAATGAGGTAAAGAAGTGCAATTAAAAGGATATCATTCTATAGAACTGTTTTTTATTTTCGGGTTGTCTTTTAATATATATAATTTCATAATTTCAATTAAAATTTAAACTTGTTTTATTCGATAGCCTGGTTTGTGTTCTTGTTGTGGATGTCTCGGCAAAGATTATTATTTTTGTTTTTTACGTATAAAAGCACTGGATTTTTTTTATCGAGTTATAAAACAAAAAGATTCCTTATAATGCAGCTATTTTTTAATATTGTTTTTTTCTCATTTTATATTTTTATCAACCACGACCCCAATCACAAAATCTTTACTTTTACTTATTTGGTAGTGTTTTTTATACTTAAAGTTTACAGTTTTTGATTCTTATAATTGCAATATTTATAGGTTTTTTCGGGTTTTACAATGCATTATATATATTATATTTTTATTTAATAAAAGAACAGCAGAAAATATATTTTCGTAAAATATACCCATAATTTGTTGAAAAATTAAAGTTTATTAATAAAACGAGGTCGACAAATTTAGTTCCGAACTAAATCACCCATAATGTATAATTGAATTTTTCGATTGTGAAATTTAAACACTTTTGTTTTTTATGTATTAGCGCACATACACACGTAGTTTTTATTTTTGCATAAAATATTATATTGATAGATAGTTATGACTTTTCTAGGGGCCTTTGAGAATTTCTTTTGACGATATTTAACAACTTCAAACACGTTTTAATTATAATGTAACTGTTAAAACAATGGATAAGAGAAATACAAAAATTATTGACATATAAAAAAGGTTTTAATTGTAATCTGTAGAAATAAAGATTTTTAGCAGATTTATTATAATTAAAAAAAACCCAAAAAATCATTAGCATTGTTTAACGCGGCTCGATAAATGCGATATACAGTGAGAAATTTGAACTTTTCAACGTCATGAAGAACCTTTTCTAAAATTAATACAAAAATACTGTAAATTAAGTAAAATGTAACCTAAATTTTATATAAGACAACATCCCGGTCTTTTTTTGTTTAAAAAAAAAATTACTTCGTAATAAAATTTGCAAAATATTTTTAATTACATATTTTTAATGTAAATATAATTAGATTCACAATTAAAAAAAGATCAAAAATTAAATTCATTTAAAATAAATTACCGTTCCAGATTCACATATTATTAAAATTAAATATATAAAAACAAACGCAAAATCATGTTTATGATATTTTACTTCAATATTCTGATATATTTTATTAATTTCATAGAATGTTGTAGCGATAATAGAAGAGTAGTTGGCGACTTCATACTAAACAGGGAGACACACAAAAGAGAACACCCGCCACATAAACCACATAATGTTCAATTGATAGACTCTGCTGGTCCGTTCTTCTCTTTTCGTAAATGCCCTGAGAAAAAGAGAATCTACACACTTTTCGATCACGTTTACACCCAGCTACATTTCGTTCCCATTAGCAAAAATTATGACGCAGATTGTATGAGGGGTTGTGATAGGAAGGATGATTTATATCTTTTAGACGTATATAGAGGGTTAGAAAGAAAAAATATTGATTCGCATCTTGTTAAGTGGTTTTTGAGGCTCTATCTGCAATTTTTAGAAGTTAAGTTAAATGACAAAAATCACGAGTTAAACATTCGCAATCTATTTGATTGCAATGATTTTTATATGGCAGAAAGTGATTTCGTGGATATATTAACTAAATCAAGCTGTAAAAGAAACTTGCTATTAGAGTTTTTGCGAATATTGGGGAATGGGGTTAGAAAATCGCTTAAGATATGTAATGATAGTATAGTATTTAGGGAAAATCGCACTAGTGGCTGCGATCTTGAAGCATCTGATAGACAAAAAAACTCCCGTGAAAAGAAAATTTCCAATTTCGAATTTTATTTGAGGGTAATTTCATTTTTTATAAAGAAGCTTGAAAGGTGTATTATTGAAAGAGCGAGTTCACCCTTTTGTAAAAATGATGAGCTAGTATTCTACAACATATTTGCATTGCCAGTTATTCAAAAACTTAATGGTAGACGCCCTGAGCAGGTTTTGATATATGTTGAAGAAAGAAGAAGAGTTGATGAAATTGAGTGTGAGATAGAGCATGAAAGAAGTAAAACACAGAGTGAAGAATCTTCTGAGGTTAGATCCTGTAGTGTAGAAACAAATACGGAGGCAAGTAAAGAAAAACCTTCTCAGAAAGAAGAGACGGAGACTGAGAAAAAACCAAGTGAGGAATCTAAGAAAGATGAAAGTAAAGATAAAAAAGAATCGGAAGATAAAAACCCGGTGAAGGAGAAAAAACCCACCGAAGAATCCAAGAAAGATGATAGTAAAGATAAAAAAGAATCTGAAGACAAAAAACCGGTGACTGAGAAAAATCCAAGTGAAGAATCCAAGAAAGATGAAAGTAAAGATAAAAAGCCCGAGACTGAGAAAAAACCAAGTGAAGAATCTAAGAAAGATGAAAGTAAAGATAAAAAAGAATCTGAAGACAAAAAACCGGAGACTGAGAAAAAACCAAGTGAAGAATCCAAGAAAGATGAAAGTAAAGATAAAAAGGAATCTGAAGATAAAAAACCGGAGACTGAGAAAAAACCAAGTGAAGAATCCAAGAAAGATGAAAGTAAAGATAAAAAAGAATCTGAAGATAAAAAAACAGAGACTGAAAAAACATGCGGTGAAGAATCTAAGAATGTAGAAAATAAAGACACACAAAATAATGACAGTAAAAAGACTGAGAAAGAGAAAACACCTACTGAAGAATCTAACATAAAAGAAAATAAAGTCAAAGAAAATCCAGAAAGTAAACAGCCGGGAACAGAGAAAACAACCAGTGAAGAATCGCAGAAAGATGAAAGTAAAGACACACAAAACCCAGAAAGTAAAAAGAAGAAGCCGGAGGAAACACCCGGTGAAGAATCAAAGAATTTAGAAAATAAAGATCCACAAAATACAGAAGATAAAAAGCCGGAGACGGAAAATAAATCAAGTGAAGAATCAAAGAAAGTAGAAAATAAAGATTCACAAAATACAGAAGATAAAAAGCCGGAGACTGAAAATAAATCAAGTGAAGAATCAAATAAAGTAGAAAATAAAGATTCACAAAATACAGAAGATAAAAAGCCGAAAGCTCGAGCTTAATAAGTGTAAATAATATAAATACCCAGATGTAAAATAGTAGTAAATATGTAGTTTTAACTATTGTGAATCTTATTACTACCTGTTATATATTACTTTTTTATATTTCATGATTTTAAGCGACTCTGTATAATGAATAATTTAGAATTCAAAAGCCCAAAAAGACAAATTAACAACTAGATCTTGCAAAAAAAGTAAAACACAATTTCTAGGTTGATTTTTACCAGGGGTTGCGAATATGGTAGGCCATAATATGGATGCCGGATAAAACTTTTCCCTATATGGCCATAATGGTCATGATGGAAACCCATATTCTTAGGTTTTTTTTGGCGAAATTTTCTAACGAAATTTATAAGGACATTTCATATTTTCGTTTTTTTTTTATAAAAAAAAGATAATAAATTTAAAATCCACCTAAATTTGTTGTTTTCCTTTTCCTTAGCTTCGAAAAAAAGGGTAAAAATTGATCCACTTCTTTTTTGCTTAAAAATGATAGTCAACCAGTTGAAATGATTTATAAAATTGGTGTCAAAAAATTGGTGTTATCTTTATCTAAAGGTACTAATAGTTTTTTACTATCAGCAAAAAAAGTTAGGTCAGCAATTTTATTGCAGATAACAAAAATTACGCTTTATGTAAAAAAAACGGATATAGTTTGCAATAATTAGCGAAAAAGCGGTATTTTACTTATTTAAATTATTTTTTTATGATTTACGCTGAGTTTTACAGTTTTAGTAAAAATAAATTCAACTTCTACAAAATTTATTTTTTTTATAATCTTATTTATACATGAAATATTTATTATTATAGTAAAACAAAGGAAAACGTAAAATTACCTTCAGGTATTCCCGATGGTAAAATTTACTATCAAGAAACAAGTTTTACTACCAGCAAAAAAAAAAATACAAAATTAAAAAAATATCTGCCTGCAAAATTTTACTATCAACTAGGGACCGGGGTTTTTTGTATTGAGGGCGATAAAAAAACAAATTTCTGCCTAAAATACAGTAAAATTTTAAATGCAATTAAATAGCTATACACTACAAATTTTGTGGCTAAATACGTGTGTATCGTGTTTATTTTACAATATTGATCATAATAAATCTCTTATTTAAATCCATTGAGATTTGTAGTAATGGTGCTTTTACTTGTTATTTTGTACGGATTGTCGATACTTGACATTGGTTTAAACTGGTTTAAGTTCATAAAAAAATTTGCAAACTCATTCATTTGCCTATACAATATTTGATAATAGTTAAATGCATATATACGTATTTTGTCGAATATAACTGTATTTCATAAACTTTAAAGTGTATTAGCGAGATTTTGTATATTATAATAAATTGGGGAAGATAAAACTTAATTTAAAATCTCAAAATTTTGAGGTGACCTCAATATTGATTAATATAGAACTATAGAAAAATTTAAAAAATAAAAACTTATGATATGAACATTACAAAACAAAAAAAAAGTAGATTCTTAAAAAACCCCGGACCCTACTATCAACAAAAAAAATAACGAATACTAGAAGCAAATTTTTTACATCTGCAAAAAAAAATACATCCCTTGAGTCTTTTTTCGGGCGGTGGACAACTCGCCCGCGGGGCATAAATGGCAACTCACCCCGGGGGCAAGTTTTTAGAAAAAAAAACAAAAGCACTGGTAAAAAAGAAGTATATCGAGGTATAAAAAAGATAAAAAAAATATTTTTACTTTACCTAACTAGATTTTAAAAAAAAATATACGTTTATTTATCTTTGAAAACAAGAAAATACAATTAAAAGAAATTAAACAAAAGTTCCAATAGTCTATTCATCTAAAATACTTACTGGCAAAATACTTTTTTATTTACAAAAAAGTTATCCCTTACCTATCGTAAATATTTTACCTTCAAATGCTTTAAATCATGAGATAAAATTATAATATTAATTTTTAATGTTGCAATTCACGAAAAAAGAAGCACCCACAAGTAAAATAAAGTGACAAGCAAAAAAAGAGGTTAAAATACTCTATATATGCAGGGTATTACGAGAGCAAACGTTTTTAATTTGGTATGGGATAAAATTGGCGTTAGGGTCAGGAATAGGGTTGGTTTAATAAAAAATACCAAAAATCCTATTATCGAAATTTTTCATTTAAAAGGTAAAAAACATAAATTATAACATCATTATGTATTTTTTATAACATTTATACTTCTTTTTAATATTTTACATAACAATCTACCAATATTTTTTTTTTATGAATTATAAGAAAACTCGCCCCCGGGGCGGTTGTCCTTTATGCCCCGCGGGCGAGTTTATCAGCATCCTCAACATAAAAAAAGCCCAACATATTTGCAAATTTGACATCAGCTAAAAATACGTCCCTTGGTCTTTTTTCTTATTTTGTTGCATCTCAAACAATAAAATTTTTTCTGGTCGACTAATTTAAAAAATAACTTAACATATACACAACTTTAAATCGTCAAAAAGAGGTTCAAAATTTGACCCTCATTACCGTCCATAATGGCCATATTTTTATGGCCATATATGGGAAATGAATATTTATTTCGGGTCCCCTGATTTTCACATTATTTGCCCGCGTTAATATAAGAAAATTTATTGTTAATTATGTTTGTTTTTTTATACCTTTAAAGCTTAATAAAGAGATCAATCAATTTCTTAATAATATAATTCAACCCTCTAAAAAAAGACATTCGCAAGAATATTCATTTTTAATAGAAAAGGATACTTTATTTTAATTACAAAAAGGGTTAAAAACCCGTAGAAATCTAATTAGTTGCAAAAGTACCAACACTGCACAAAAAACACATTAAATGAAACGAAGTGATCATTGAACACAACGGTACCAATCACATTACACTTGCAGTGCAGTTCTTGAAAAATGCTCAGAAGATATAATTCTTTATAAAAAAACACCTCCGTTATTTTCCTGTCGTATTCGTGCGACCATAAATAAAACAGCTTTCAAAGTCAAATTCTATTAGAGTAACAGATATATTGTTTTTAGTTAAATTTATAAAAAACCTAATTTGCCGATATAACTGTCACTAAAAAAAGTTTTACACCCATATAATTACTGTTAAAAGATTGTGTTTATGTAAAAAAGACACGATTAGCAAAAATGTATTTTTTGGTCATGTACACTTTTTTAACTATAGCTTTTTTAACTAAAGGTAAAACCTTTTTGCTTAAAGAATACAGTAATTTATACACATTTTTTGTAAAAATTGCTGTTATAAATACTATTAGTTCCACTAAATTTTTGAATTCTTGATTTATTTTATTCGAAATCTTTTTGCCAAAAACCCATGGGGTTGAAACTCTTTGTGTTCACTTAACTCACCTAAAAGTAAAAGCGATAAGAAAAAAAAACTGTTTTTATACTGTGGGTCTACCCAAAGTTAATTTTTTGCTGGATCTAAATAAAAAAGTGCACATAAAAAAACACTTATGGGGTTTTTTTCTTTAAAAAACCTATAGGTAAAACAAAACCGTATAAATCAATTAAGTAAACCGCATATATGTAAAAAATTAAAGTTTCTCTTTAGGGCACACAAATATAGCTAGCCCAACTAAAAACGTTAGTTGTTTATTTAAAATCCAATTTTAGTAAAATTATTTACAAAATAAAAGCCGAATATGTGATTAATTTAGTGATTTTGTATAATAATTATGTATTGCTTATATCGTATTTTTTAACTGATGGGTAGTTATCAACTTTTAAACTTTATATCTGTAGTTTTGCTACATTCGTAAATAAAAGAGAACATCTGGATCAAATGTTTCAAATTCAAATTATTTTGCAAAAAGCGCTTCTAAACATCATAAAGACTAATTTGAAACATCAATCCAGAAAACAATAAAATAATATATGAATGTAAGCTCGCCTTCTTTTTGGAATAGCTAGCTCGACCCTAATCTCCGAGTCAAGCGGGTACTAGAAGGGCCAAAACTACGGGAACATGGTTTTGTTTAATACCCGCAAAGAAAATTTTGCTTACAATTGAAAAATATATAATTTAAACAAAAAACCACAATTATTATAAACTAAAAAACGCTCAGTATATCACATAAAAACATATACCCGTGTATAAAATTACAAACAACATAGGAAATAAAGTTTTTTTTCAGGTGTTTTTCAATTATTTAAAAACAGGCTTGTTTATATGCTTAACTTCTTTTTTTTTGGTCACAAGCAAAGTAATCATTCAGATGATAAAACGATTTTGGTTTGTGTTGACATTTGCGATAAAGTTTTGGGGGTTGCTAATTATATACTGCATAAACCCTGATGGTTATTTAAACGATGTTTTTATGTACAAATATTATTTTGTTTATTATTTATTTTATGTATATTAAATACAACTATAAGTAAGATTTTACTATTTTAATAAAAACACAATAAATTTGCTATATTGTCGAAAACTATTGTTTCTTAGTTACTACCAGTCCCTTTCAATAAAATATTAATGAAACAATATTACATAATATATTAATATTATATTGTATTATATTTTATATTATAAAAAATTGTTTAAAATTGTTTTTATGTTAAACTCGTTCTTTGAAACAAGAAGAATAACAAAAAGTTGTTGCATAGACTTGAAAAATTTACCCTTTGAGCTTTAAACTACAACAAAATGTCTGCATATAGCCATCTTTGCGAACAACAGGTATAGTTGTTTTGTATAAATCGGGTATTTTGTCTTCATGAGTTAGATAATGGTTGATTTTTAGGTAATCTTGACACCATTGACAGGAGATATAAAACTGTAATAGATTTAAGATGGTAAATGGTTGACTTCACATCAGCCTTATAAACAAGTAAATCAAAATTCAAGATTTTTTACAAATGGGTTATGCTTAATATGTAAAGAAATGCCAGGGGTTAAAAAAAAGTTTTTTTAGTTGTTTTCTATACAATACTACACTAAAAAAGAGGTTGCTGCATATATATCTACTTGCATTATTTAGTTACTAGAAAATATAAATTTATTGCACGTATTATTGCATGCATAAGAACCACAGGCCTAAGGGTTACATTTTGAATACCAAATTTAAGCCAGAATATAAGCTTAATAAAAGCACGAAGATTTTTTTGCGTTCAGGCTGTTATATGTTGACATTATATGCACTTAAATCCTTTTTTGCTTTTTGTAGCAAGGTATGTAGGAAAAAGAAATTATAATATACACGCGAAAACTTCTAGCACAATAGTGGAGAGGCTTGCAGAATTTTATGTCGTTTTTTCCCCCTGTAGTATTTTTTAATTATTTAATATATTATTTTCGTTCTAAATCTTTACAATATGATAATAAAATCATATTGAAAAGGGCCTGGTTACAACAAACCTTTTTTTAATTTTTTTCGGCATGTTCATTTGTACAATTAAGTATAACAATAATAGTCATAGTCACGTAATGATACCATTGAAAAATCTTTGTGTATATAATTTTACATTATTTTAGGCAAATTATGTAAATTCAATATATTTTATTCTTAGAAAAACCATATACTGTCAAAAAACGTAAAAACATGTCTTTAGGGCAGAAAAGTTGCATAAAAACGTAGATAAAAGAGATTGGCACGAATTAAAAAGTAGCAACACTAATTTTTTTTATTGAACATAAATGTCTGTTTGCTTCTGAATTACTTTCTTTATTTTAGCAACAAAAAACTTATTTATTATTAAAAGTGCATGGTTTTTGCACATTTGAAGTAATTTTAAATTAGGCCAAGTCTTTTTATAACATTTTGCGATAAAACTAGATACAGATACACAAGAGGTTTCATAAAATAAATTGTAATTGCAATTATTTCAATCGATTAAAGTAATTGATATGGCGTATTATTTAGTTCAAATGCATTGTAATTTCTTGCATTCCATTTTTGTTTATATATTGAACTAAAATGCAAAATATATACATGTAAATGAAAAAAAAAAATAATTTTCGTTTGGGTGTTTTGTGTGTTTAAGAAAGTTTTTGATGCCATATTTTTTGACAATTAACAGTGATAATTTTTCTTTTTTTGAAATCAGTATTTAAAACAACAGATGTAAATAACTATACTATAAGTAATAGTCTATGAAGTTACAATACTTGCTTAGATACTTATCACGTTAAGAAAAAAGTAGTTTCTTGCAAATAAATGTTTTTTTCATATTTGTTGCGTCTTTGTTCTACTAGTATTGTGTATAACGCAAAAAATATCACTAAGATTTTTATTTTACTAAAAACCATTTTTTCAACAAATTTTAGAGTAGCAGTGAGAAAACTAATTCTCAAAAAATACACAAAAGAATATTGTATTTACAACCTTTGTAAAAAATCGAAAAGGTGATAATATGGGTTTGTGGCTTTTTGGTTATTTTTAACATTACAAATTGAGGGCAGAAAGGTGCACGTAATTATCACTAAACTGTTTTTAACTGTACTTACAAGTTGCAATGCAAGCTTTTGCTTCTTTTACTTGCCTAAAAAAACTGGTTATCTAAAAGAAAATTGGGATCAAAATTCGATCATCATATTGTGTGTACGAAAGTTTTACCTAATTGCTGTAATATTTTTTTATAATATTGTGAAAAGTAGTTTTAAGGTTTTTTTTTTTGTTTTTTAAAATAAATTATGTATGCATTTATTGCAATAATTGCTTTCTCAAAAAACACCGGGTGCAACAAGTGAACTTTTGCTTTAAATTGATTGCAATTTAGCGAATTATCTCCCTGCAGATACTGGAAAAAATTTATTCGAAACAAAACAATGAGTCTTAAATACCTACATGCGGTGCGCACAACAAAAGCCTAGCAAGACACTCTATCAACGCAAAAAAAATTGTGTTTATAAGTAATTTTCGGTTTATACATATTCCTTAAGTATAATCAAACTTGTTGTAATACCTCTTTTATTATACCATCATATGTCGGTATTATTATACGCGTTTCTTTTTATTTTTTACGTTTAAAAAATATCGTAACCTATCGATTATAAACCTAAAAAAATCACATATAACTTTTTTGAATACTTTACTTTATTTATTGGTATGAGGTGTCATTTTGAAAATGTACAAGGCAACCCAAGATAATGCAGACCCTTTTTATATAAACCGGTCCCTCTAAACACTCGTTATTTTTCTTAAAAAACAGTGGCAAAAAGATAGAAACATGACGAGAACAGAAGAAGATCAAAACCCAAACAACTACAAACAAAAGATTTTTAACTTTTTTGCATACCAGACGTCTCCATTATACCTTTTAAACTGATTTAAAAACATCTGCTTTTTATAAATAACCTAGTAAAAATTCTTTCAATTTGCTTATATTTTGGTTTAAATTTCTTGCTAGGCTTTTTTTTTTGTGTGGAAAATTAGAGGGGTGATATTTGGATTATGCCAATTTTACGAATTTTTTGATGACTCGGATTTCTTTTTTTATTATGTAGGTTCACATAAATTTTTTGTATTGCTAATATGATACTTACTGCAAATAATGTTTAACAACAGTGGCAATTATTTTTTAAAATTAAAATATTTGTATACCGATTATAGTTTCTTAGACCGTAAGAGAAAAAATATAAAAAATCAAAAAAACGTTTAAAAAACGTGCCAAAATGCATATATACAAGGGTCTGGCTAGTGCTGATATCTTGGGGGGGGGGCTCGGGGGGAGCTTGTGCCCCTCTAGATTTTTGACCCACATATTAGTGGTCTAGACCCCTTCAGAATTTTTTGTACATTCACAATTGGAGGCCTTAAAAGTATTCTTTTCTTTATAACTGAAACCTTTATTCAATAAATGTTTTTACTCTAGTGTGTAAAGCAACATGGATCCACTTATCTTTTTGTTGCGGTTTTTTTTTGTCATGCAAAAAATGTTTCGAAGTGTATGTAAAATTTTTAATTTCAGAAATTTAAATTGGTTAATAACGCAACCAATAGAGCAATAACATAAAAAAAAAACCAATAAATAAGCGTTTTTTACATACTACGAAAACTTTTCATTTTTTTATTGTCCAAAAACCTATTTTATACTTACAAATGTTTTTAAATAAATGCCTTGTATACTATGATAACTACCGAACTTATTTTTAATACACAAAAAGGCGCAAGTACCATGATAAAAATCAACCTTTGCACGTAAAAACGCAATTACTCGTTAAAATGTATGACGTAACTCGCTATAAAACAATTATGTATTTTTGTATCTAACTCTTGGTTAAATACATCCGGAAATTTTTGAAAACGCAAAAAGCAGCCATAGAATAAAAAACAACTATAAAGAACTAAAAACTAAAAAATTATTTTTTATAGAATTCATGTAAATAAAATTGTATGTAAAACAAGTAAAAAAACAATGTAAATGTACGTATATGGTTATTTTTTGCCTTCTTTTTTGTGATTTTGTTATAGTGTTGTGCTATTTTTTATGCAAGTATTTACTGTTAGCCAAACCAGAAATTGTTGTATAAACAAAAAACGCCTACTCTACATATTTTTCACCTACAAAAACATACATTAACGGGTTCAAATTTATATTGAAAGCGCTTTTAGTAGTAGTCGTAGCATCAAAAACATTTGAAAAATGCTGTTTTTTCTATCACTGACAAAAAACCTGGTTAAGCGTTCTTTAGGTGTTTGTGTCTTGACAAAATTCGTAACCCAGATGTGTCGAATACATCTTTTAAACGTTTTTTATATACACTAGAGTTTAGTGACGAATAAAAGTTATCTGTAACAATGTTGCTTATTTTATAAAACAGTTTTTTTGTTTTTTTCTATTTCATTTTTATTCGGTTTTTTTTTTTACTTTGTGTTCGAGTTTTCATTTCTCTAAGGACAAAATTTTTAATTAGGATATTTACCTTTTTCAGCGTGTAATTTTAAAGATTTCGATGTAAAGAACAAATCCATGTTGATATGCAATGTAATTGAAAGCTGTTAA